>JACEFZ010017451.1:695000-801738 GCA_014155875.1 Cepaea nemoralis | reverse complement strand
TGTTCCACCACCTCCAATTTTTCCACATTGACATACACTTCTTTCTCCATATTAGTTTGATCTGTATGCATTATCGTTGTTTTTGCTATGTTAAGATATAAGTATAAGTGCCGGTCTCCGCGGCGAAGAAGTTAAGGACATTGTTCGTAATCCCATATACCCAAGTACGAAATACAGCTATGCGAGATTGGCAGCAGATCGCGTCGCGCTGGTTACTTACGGAGGTATGTGAGCCGGTCGTTCAGGAAGCTATGGCAAACTACTAAACGTAAAATTTGCCAAGACATCAACAGCAGCTGAAAAATGCTGGTGTTGACTGCAATGTCCTGTAAAAAGTATATGGGGGGGGGAGGGGAGGGGGGAGAGAGGAAGAGACATCAAGTTGTGGTTTAAGTTTAGGAACAGAGCGAATGAAATACCAATGGCGGGGCAGAAGAACAGAGGCCAGCTCGAGAGTGTGAAGAAAACAGACGTAGAAGACAGGACGTAATTTGACCGAACATGCCCGGCGAAGCATGGCTGGAGGATAAATCCGTGAAGCGACGGTCCGCGTGCGCCTGAGTGAGTTCCCTGGGCTAATGAGGCCGGGATCCTAGCCTGACGTGCCCTGCAGCGCTGGCAGCAACCATGGACGAGTGCACTGATGGTTGGGGCTGGGGGACGCTTCACCGGGCGCTGATGGGAAAACCCGGGACGAAAAGGGTGGGGTGGGGGGGGGGGGTGGGGGGGGGTCGGAGATGGTGGTAGGGGTTATACCTCCCGGGGTGGATTGTAGACTAGCGGATGGCCTTAATGCTTCTTGCTGCTAACAGGGACTCCCAAAGACAATGCAACAACAAGCCATTACCCTCTTTGGTCGAGACAAGAACAATGAGCTGATCCACGGCTCTGGTGACCGAGTGATATGGCAAAACATGACAGCCCACGCTTACCGGCATGGCACATGATGATGATGATGATGATGATGATGATGATGATGATGATGATGATGATGATGATGATGATGATGATGATGATGATGACCTCCTTTGGACAACAATCAACCTCCAATTAATATCCTATAATGGCTGATTCGCTCACATAATTGTTAATCTGAGCTAGGGATCGACCCTAATATAACTTCTCTTCTGAAGTTGAACAGGCTAGGTGTCATGGAAATGGCGATGCAACAAACACGGAAGAAGGACACGGTTAGCTTGACATACCTGTTTGTTATTTCCTATTGTGTGTGTGTGTGTGTCTGTGTGTGTGTGTGTGTGTGTGTGTGTGTGTGTGTGTGTGTGTGTGTGTGTGTGTGTGTGTGTGTGTGTGTGTGTGTGTGTGTGTGTGTGTGTGTGTGTGTGTGTGTGTGTGTGTGTGTGTGTGTGTGTGTGTGTGTGTGTGTGTGTGTGTGTGTGTGTGTGTGTGTGTGTGTGTGTGTTTTGCCCTCGCTCGGTTTGAGCTCATACGTAATCCATACACACTATTTATAGTAGTGATGGACTGAATTTTGCGAGTGGATTAGCATTCCCCATCAATAGTGTCCCTCGCGATCAGGGGAACCCACTGCGGTTCAGAGGTACTTGTAATTTACGTCTCCAAGTCAAGGACGACAGGTCAACATTTTAGTCCAACTGTCCAGTGTAGGGGTTCAGCCTCTTACATCGGCATCAGCACAACGGATGTTTAAAAATACACGTTCTTGCCCATTCGACCATGCTGACCAGCATTTCCTCCGGTCGTGGCGGAGAGGCGGTAAGAGGCAAGGCAGGCGTGGTGGAGCAAAGCGTGTTAGGCTCAAGTGTGACCGACTGGGCCTCAGGAATACTCGGATTCTATATTGCAACTGTGCCAGCGTAAAACAACGAGGCCCTATTCTGGAAAACCTAGTATACAGGAAAGGCGTTGCAGCACTTCGGGAGACCAGACTGGGTGATCAGTTACTCCAAATTGCCGGTTTCAAATGTTTCTACAACAGGCGACACCTGGGAATTGTGATTCTCATCCGCGTCAGTATGATGGCTTCAGAGCTAGACATGTCCAGTTGGGACACTGACGACATACAAATACAGGCGGTTAGAGTTCAATCCAGTCTACCATTCGTGTTGGTTAATGTTTATGCCCGTAACGCGAGTGTGGATTCCCAGAAGTGGCAGTGCTTAAGTGACATACTAGGTCACGAGAGAAATGTTATTTTCTGTGGCGATTTCAACGCTTAAGGACAGATCATGAGGAAGCATTTCCTTCAACACACAGGGGAGGGGCTCGACACTGCACTTGAAACAATTGACCTGGTTTGTATCAACAGTGGCTGTGTCTCCAGGAGCAAGTCATCCAGGTGATGAGGACAGTGTTATTGATCTGAAGCTGGTTTCTCCTACACTCACTACAGTATGTAGATGGGGTGTCCTAGGGTACCACGGCAGCAACCACCACCCTTGCAGCATATTGGTGGAGAAAGGCAGAACCAGGCAGCACAAGTCAACGGTCAAGACATTCCAGCATGACAGTACAGGGCAAGATGTGGTTAGTAAAATAGGGCGTGACAAGCGCAGAAAGCTTCAGGGCAGGAAAAAAAAGATAGGAGCAGCCACCTTGGTGGATAAGATGGGTAGGGGGTGGGGGGTTTGGCTGCGATACGGGTGGTAGCGGCGGCAAATTGTGAGCAGCGCAATCTATGTCTTCTTTACGAGGGTCTGGTCCTTTCTGTTTTGGGGTATGCGATGGTGATCCTGACTCAGCAATAAGTAGATAGAAAGGATGGAAAGGATACAGAAAGAAGCTGTGTGCATTATTCTTGGATGTACAAGAGATACAGCATGCAGGGCGATGCGCTACCTTGATGTTCCAACCAAAATGGACAGAATACAATTTTGCCAAGCACGTGCCTATCTCAGAGTCAACGCAAACACACAACTCCCACTACACAGCGTGATAAAGAAGGTAAAGGGCAGCAGGTTAAAAAGAGGAAAGTCGTGGATGGGTCAAGCCGAAGACATTATTCAGCAGGTGTGTTCACTTGAGGACTTGGAACCTGGCGAGGAGTGGGTGCCAATAGAGTTCTGTACATCTTTTTCAGTGTGCATTCAACTAGGCAGGAAATGCAGACAAGAAAATCCAGCTGCTGTGGGGGTGGAAGTACAGGCTCTGATCTTCGAGAATTCGTTAGAGGATGATGCTGTCATTTACACGGATGGGTCGGTCGTCCGAGGAGTGAGAAGTTCATGGGCCTTTACGGCTCAGGCCGGAGGGAAAAGTGTGAAGGAAGAGTCTGGCGCTTTTGCTTTGACCACAAGCAGCCTGACTATGGAAGTCATGGCAGTAAGTAAAGCAATAACATGGCTCGAGACGCAGACATTCAATCGAGCATGTATCCTTAGTGACTCCATGAGTATACTCAGCGTGATAGAGGTGGGGTGGGTCCGAAGAGAGTGGCTGCTGTCTCTGGAGCGGTCTCGGCTGGCAAAGATTAGTTTCATCTTCGTGCCAGGGCATGCGGGTGTACAAGGGAATTAGCAGGCTGACAGGCTTGCAGGTAGGGCTACTGTGGAAGGCGGGCGAGCCATGGAACAGGCAGACATTCTGGATGCTCTACGAGGAGTAAGTCGTTTACGAGAACCAAGCGATGACTGGGAATCTACAACCATGGTCAGGCTGCGAGAACAGCAAGTTAAAAGAGGCGTGGCCAAACAAAAACACTACGCAGGAAGCCAAAGAAGAGTAATAAACCAACGCAGAACTGGTGTCGTGAGCCGCTACACGCTGCGGGATTTACTGAAGAGGGGATCCGGGCAAAATGGTTCGATGTTCAATGAGGATGATCTGTCGACTAACTAACTAATTAATTAACTAACTAACTAACTTCTCTTATTTAATATTATTGACAAAAACACGAGTGACGAGAGAATGTTGCGGCTGGAGTGACTTTATCAGAAAACAATAATAACACTATGACAGCCACATTTTAAAATCAACTGTAAAAAGTGGTGCTTAACTTTTTTTTTTTTTTTAATTAATTATAAATAACGCGCTGTGACGTAGGGAATGGGCAAACTGTGTTTCACAAGTCCCAGACATAACGAGTCCAAGGCTCGAAATATGCCTCGTGCGATTAGGGAGCAAAGCGCTTTGCGTAGATGTTGATGGTATGATGTGTCGACCGTTTAGGAATAAAATAAGTTAACTGCTGAACTAACGTTGCCTAATAAATCATAAACAGTGAATAAATGCTGGGTTGATTGCAAGATCCTGTAAAGTACCAGCAAGCAATTTTAACGAACAACCAGCTAGATTGCCTGCTCAGAGAAGCAGCCACGGCTCAGGAAAGGAGGGGTCGCGTACATATAATTATGGTTCATTGATAGATATTAGACACGGTGTATAGTACATTATTTATTACACATGGTTGGTAATCAGCAGGCTTGGCCATGGGAATCCCTATGGGGGAAAAGGGGGATTTTCTTAATAGTGTAGGGATGGGATGGGACGGGATGGGACAGGCATGGAATTACCATTGGATGGGACAGAAAAACATGTCCCATGGACAAGCCTGCCAGGCCTGGCCATGGGAATGTTATTCCCATGGGAAAGTCCCATGGAACGGGACATGCATAAATTACCACGCAATGTAAATTATGTCCCACGGACAACCCTGGTAATCAGTGTGCTAAAGTGCTATATATGACTTGGCCTGTTTGGAGGCTGGATTGGAGGAGGCCAAGTGGCAGTGCTTCGTATAACATGAATGGACACATCTTTCCCTTCTTAAACACAAATTTCTCTCTCTCTCTCTCTCTCTCTCTCTCTCTCTCTCTCTCCCTCTCTCTCTCTCTCTCTCTCACACACACACACACCACACACACACACACACACACACACACACACGATGTATCCGTTAAGAAGAAAAGATGTTAATAACGAAGACACAAACAATAAATTGCACGATTTAAATTTTTGCACAACAAAACAGATGGATATACAACAAAACAGATGAATACAAAACAAACAGGCGGATACAAAACAAAACAGTGGCAACAAAGAAACAGGCTGAACTACAGAAAGCAGATGCCAAACGCGTGAACCAGACCGCAGCAAATACGCATCCCGTTAGATTAGCAACAGCTACAGGGCGAAGAGACGGACACGTGAGTCAGACCAGGAAAGGAAACAGGCAGGCCGAGATGTTGCAGAAGAATGCCCATTATATCTCACATCCGGCAAAGCTGATAATTAGCTGGATTAATGCTGGATTGGAGGAGGCAGGGCTACAAATGTCTCGACTGATCGATTTGTAAATAGTACAATATGTGGAACAGGTCTCCTGGTTTGGGGATTGTAGTGAGAAATGACAATGGTCACCTTAACTGGAAACATAGCCTGTTAACATGTCACAAGATGGTGGTGTTAGAAAAGGAAAAGCATTGAGAAAAGGCCAGTTAATAGTCTAATTGGAAAGCCCTCAACTAGAAACATAGCCTGCTAACATGCCACAAGATGGTAGTTAAGTGTTAGGAAAAGCATTGAGAAAGGCCAGTTAAGAGCCTAATTGGAAATCCTTTGTCTGAAAATATTTAAGGAAATGCAGTTATGTGGCTGCCGTCTCCGTGGCAACGGACTTATGGACGCGGTTCGTGATCCCGTATACCCGTGTTCGAAACACAGCTAATCGCGATTTGGCAGCAGACCGCTTTGCGTTGGTTTTGCGTTGGCATCGGTGCCGGTCATTCAGAAAGCAATGGCAAACTACTGAACGTAAACTTGCCAAGAGATCACAGCGGCAGAAATGCTGGTGTTGACTGCGATGTCCTGTATTTAAAAAAAGGATATGCAAACAAACAAGTATGTGGCCGAAGGGGTAAGACCACTCTAGATTTTAAACTTCCAGTACGTTGATGACGAGGCAGTGGGACCGTTTCCTCCACGTGTCAGTTTAGACTTCAACGTTGACTTTCCTCATCCAGGAAGCAATGGCAAACTCATCATCAGCATCATCATTAAGTGCCATGCCACAGATCTCGGTCTTTGGTGTTGTGGATCAACTCTCCTGATGATATTCCTCCATGCCACCGTCTCAATCCATCCAACATCATTTCTCTTGGATGGCCGCTGCATCTCTTCCCCTCGATCTTTCCAGTCGTCACGATGTTCTCCGATGCCTCTTCTAATCACATGACCAAAGAAAGCTGTCTGTCTCTTTCTTATTGCTGTATATACGAGGGTAAGTTAATAAGTAAGTCACAAATGATTGTAGAAAAATAACTAAATATGATAAAAAACTTGAAACCAGTTTATTTGTATACATACATCGTCCCTTTATTTCTCAACATAACTTTCATTAAGATTGATGCACTTATCACATAGTTTTATCAGTGCTCCCAAACCGACTGCATAAATCTGCGTGCCTTGTTTTCATTTACCTGCCATCCCACAGAAATGTGTGACTTACTTATTGACTCGCCCTTGTAATTTTTTTTTTCTATCCAACTATGCACCGCTTTACTGGAAATAGCTAGGGGCTAAGTCCTCTGAAAACCCACCTTGGAGGGAGACATTTCGCGAATGACGCCGAAGTTGAATGTGAAGTGCAAACGTGGTTTAGAAAACAGAGAACGCAGTTCTATACAGCCGGTGTAGGAGAACTGATAAAACTATGGGATAAGTGCATCAGTGTTGGTGGAAATTATGTTGAGAAATAAAGGGACAGTGTATGTATATAAATAAATTGGCTTCAAGTTGTTATCATATTTAGTTATTTTTCTACAGCCATTTGTGACTTACTTATTAACTTATCCTCGTAATATTCTAGTTATATTTCAAGCAGTCGTCGTTAGTTACTCTGGCAGTCTAAGAAATTCGTAACATTCGTCTCAGGAACCACATCTCTGATGCTTGCAAGTTCTTCCTAATTTGTTTATTTGCATTCCAAGATTCACAGCCATACAGCAAAACAGGTTCTATATTGCACTTCTCCTTCTTACATTCAATTATAGAGACATATTGGCAAACTACTGAACGTAACATTACATAGAAAATCAAGCTGGTGTATGGAGTGATACTGCCGCTGAAGCGTGAAGTGTTAGACCCAGGCTTGTCCATGGGACATATATTTCTGTCCCATCCCATCCCATGGTAATTTATGCCTATCCCATCCCATCCCATGGGATTCCCATTATAATATTAATATGGAATACAGTTCAAATAAAATTATTAAATTTATGAAAGTTGAGGATTAGTGTCTACTAAATATGACTATATGTACAAAGAGACATGTAAAACGACAGAATTTATTAATTGTAATATTCAAGAGTATGTTATTTTAAAAAACTTTAAACTAAATATTACAATTCAGTGTCATTCTGACTGACACTCTCATTCTGTTTCTGAGTCACTCTGCTGATCGACTGTTTCCAATAATTCATTTAATCCATGTAATCCCTGAACCATTTCCACAATTTCCATCTTACATGCAAATCTGATATACACAGAGTTTATAACGAGAGCTGGTAACATCCGTTTTCGTAACTTACTCAACAACAATCCAGCTGCACTAAATAAGCGCTCTACTGCTGCTGATGACACTTTTTTTTAAATTTTTCGCATATCATATTTACTGGACATCGCTGTCAACACCAGCATTTCACCACTGTTGTTATCTTGGCAAGATTACGCCGAGTAGTTTGCCATTGCTTTCAGAGCGACCGGCTCACATATCCCGTAAGTTACCGATGCGGCTAGAACCGCCACCGATTCTCGCGCACGTCACGTTATTACGAGAGTACACGGGATTACGGAGAAAGTCGCTAACTCCTAGGCCAAGGAGACGGCTTTTTCCTGATCTCAATCAATCAATCAATCATGTGCCATGCCGGAAAGCGTGGGCGGTCGTGACTCGCCATTACACTCGATCACCAGAGTCGTGGATCAGCTCAGTTGAGCACAAGACATTAGGCCTCATCATTGATAGAAACCTAAAGTTTAATCCCCACGTTCAAGCGCTTACTAAACAAACAGCTAAGAAAGTCTACCAACTCGCCAAAATCAAAAATTTCCTTGATGACACAAGGAAAATATTCTATACTTCTCACATACAGACACATTTTGACTACTGCTTTACAATCTGGGACGGTTGTTCCAGTTCAAGCACCAAGCGACTTTATCACTCCAGAAACGGGCCATATGTTTAATTAATAGCAACCATTTAAATGACAATCCTAGCCTGTATAAACGCCTTCAGTTACTACCACTCCGAAAACGCCTGCTTTTCAATAAGACCAAACTAATTCACAAAATCCTACATCGGAATGCCCCAAATTACCTTTGGCCATTGTTTAAATATAATGCTAGACACAGTAAACGATTAAATATATTACACATTCCGAAGCCTAGGATAGACTTATACAAAACAAGCTTAACGTACTCTGCAACTCAGCTGTGGGACAATCTTCCACAAGACATCAAAGATATCATCAATCCCTATACATAAAATTGCAGATTATTAGAACACTAGCTCAGTACGGATTACCTTCCCCCTTAATAATAGAAACAAAACTCGCTTACACTCAGGAAATAAATGACCGTAGACCTCGAGGTAGACGAAGAAGACGGTGGAGAGATAATATACATACAGACCTACAAGCACTTGGAATCAATGACTGGCAAGAGAAGGTCAACCAGAGAGACGAATGGAGACGGATTGTATCTACAGCAAAGAACCTCAATGGCTCGGAACGCAGAAGAAGAAGAAGTAGCAATAGTTATTAGCTACTGTCTACCAAAAGATGACTGGCTGTTTTCTAGGGTTTTATTATTATTATTATTATTATTATTATTATTATTATTATTATTATTATTATTATTATTATTATGAAGGTGGAAGGTAATCCATCCTGAGATAGTGTTCGAATAATTTACGATTATATGTATAGGGATTGGTGATATCTTAGCTGCCGAGTTCGCTAAGCTTGTTTTGTATAAGTCTACCCTAGGCTTCGGGATGTGTAATATATTTAGTCGTTTACTGTGCCTTGCATGAGAGAGAGAGAGAGAGAGAGAGAGAGAGAGAGAGAGAGAGAGAGAGAGAGAGAGAGAGAGAGAGAGAGAGAGAGAGAGAGCACCAGATAAAAACAACCACATAAAGTAGCAGCTACAACAACCACATTAGCACATAGACTTGCCAAAACCCCAAGCCCCTACTGTACGGCCCCCCCCCCCCCCATCTTTTTTCCTGTCATCAAGCAAGACTGACAAGAGACGGGGATTTCCGGTCGACGGGGTTACATCTGTGTGTGACAACGACCCTCAACAACATGGCATAACATCCTTGACAGACAGACCTGCCAGGCGGTGAGACAAAGGTGAGACGACACGGGGGCCATCTGTGACCTCTGACCTGGAGGGGTAAGCTATAGGCACTTGGTGTGTTTGGAGATACACTTAGCGATGATTGGCTGTGTTGTTGCTAGGGAACAGCGAGTCGCGGGAAACAATAGCAATAATAAACTGGAGGAAAAGGTGGACATGGGAGATACGGGGTTGGCAATATGATGACGGATGGGGGAATAGATAACACATAGTGAACGACCGAGAGAAGCGAGGTAGAAAGCTGACTGGACAGGCTTGTTATGGAGTTATGGATAGGTTGGCAAACACGGGGGTAGGCTGACAGGCTGACTGGTTAATATAACTGACGTAAAGACAGACATAAGTTGCATAGATAGATGTCAAGATAGACAGACATGCAGACACACTGATACATTGGCTGATAAACTGCCAGAAAGACAGACAGTAGTTAGATGCCCAGACAGACACCAGGGCACACTGACAGATCGACTGGTAAACTGACAGACAGACAGTAGTTAGGTAGACAGATGACCAGACAGACACCCAGTCACACTGACAGATTAGCTAATAAACTGACAGACAGACAGTAGTTGGGTAGACAGATGCCAAGACAGACACCCAGGCAAACTGTCATATTGGCGGATAAACTGACAGACAGACAGTAGTTAGGTAGACAGAGGCCCAGACAGACACCCAGGCACACTGACTGATAAACTGATAGACAGTAGTTAGGTAGACAGCCGGACAAAAAAAAATGCCGACAGACAGAAAGAAAGTAGAGGGGAAATGTGCGAGAGGAAGACACGGTTACCTGCGGGTAGGCAATATTCAGAGACAATAATAAGCCTGTATGAGCAACCAATGTTGAGAAAGGACATATAATAAAGCAAATAGACTAAACTGCGGCAAAGCTGTGGAAATTTAAACAAATGTCACCTTTACAAAATTACAATTACAAACAACATTGAACGTTGCAGTGACAAGCCTTCATCGGCGAACAACAAGAAGAAAACACAACACGCAACAAACAAACGGAAATGACACTATGGTAACTCATTCATTCATTCAGTAGCATGTCCTTTGCTGAACTCCGCTTTCATAACAACCTTCAGAAAAACTTCTCGGTCATAAGCAAGATATCCAGCGTTCGATACACCCATCTGGAGCTCATCTGCCACATCCTGCACCGATTTTCTCTTCTTCTCTTTCCGGGAATATACCCCTCCATGATTATTCTCTCACAACTTTTATGTCGTTTCAAGTGACCAACTGTCACGAAAAACACCGAGATTAACCAGTTGATGATAATAAAGGCATTCTGATTAACGGGATGTTTTCACAGCCACAACTATTTTAACTAACAGAAAAAACAAATCGGATGTCAAAAATCCCAGGACGGTCAAAAGTAACAGCTGCAGATGTTTACTGGGGAGGGAGTGATTGAGATGAATCAATACACCGCCCTTGACAGTTCAAAAACAGGTCGAATTCAAGCGGAAGTGCCCGGCTCGGGAGAAAACAGTCCGTCTGTCATTTAGAATTTCCCGACATCAACGGAATGGCGGTTTTGCTTGTCACCACCTGACAAAAGTTGTGGGTTTGTTATTGGAAACATTGGGACACCTGCAGGACATCAACAACGTCACGTGAACAATTCAAGGCTGTTTGAAAAACCATGATTGGGGGAGACAGTGTAACTCAAACAGTTGATTTAGGCGGACATGCTTTGGCACTGCAGTTCTGAGTGGAAATATGTCTACCATGTGCGAATTAAGTTAATTTAATTTTACGCGTGCCTGTCATGGCAAATGTAGATGTGATTTTATCGAACTGCGGTTTTGCCTAAGGTAGTTTATATAGTATAATTAGTCCTGATTAATATAGGCAGTAGTCTTGTTAAAACTAGAGTGTGATGATTAGCACTGTTAGTTGAAAACTAGTTAGAGTAGTGAAGTGAAAATTTGCTGTGCTAGGATGAATAGGATAGCGGGGTATATTTGGAGAGATTTAAGATGGGTTGGGAGATGGGGAAAGTGTCCAATGGGGGAGGGGGGGGGGATCTTTCAGTGGTTTGCCCACTGAAGTTTTGCACTCTGTTTATGGGTCTTTCCTTGTCATAGCCTGATTCGGACGTAGGTGAGGAGCTAATAGGCTCTATGACAGAGTTTAGTTAGCTGAGAAATAACAGAGCAAGGCAATAGGCTTACACCCAGCCGGTAGGATCAGTGACTAGTGCTATCAACAGATGTGTTGTTTCTCTAACAGGTTCCCTGCCAGTTACGAGGAAGTTCAAAACTGGTTTTGAAGAAGTGCAACTCCAATTAGAAGAACACCAGTTGGCCACTCAAATGCTTTCTTACGGAAAACGAATAACACCCGAGACGAAAGGGGGTATAATGTTTACGCTGGACTCATAATCAGGAGGGTTCACCATAACATGGCTCAGAAGAGCCAGCCAATATAACGACTCCTGCGTGTTAAGGTTCACCTAGGGTGGGTGTTGATTGTTGATATGTCACACATCATACAAACATTGTTAAAGGAATGAGAACATTAAAATGTAAGTCACATCGTGTGATAGATCCCAGTGAAATATTACAAAAGACATCATACTTGAGACGTTATAGACACTAGTTAAGATCAAGTATATTAACAATAACAGTGATACCTAAGTACACACAACCAAGGATTCGTACATTTTTTAGGAACGATAGGAACTTATAATGTGTAGTGTGCAACCGGTCCATGATCAGCTGTAATTTACAAACAGTATCTATTTCGGATGATCAGGAAGATGAATTACCAGGTAGCTACAGATGACAGTCGGTGTCCGGCAGGAGAGAGACAGTACTGGGTGAGATGGACTTGTTCTGACTTAACGTGCTGTGGTGTGTCCTTGCAAGGATGAACTGACTATGCTATTATCTGAGGGTCCGATCCTACACACATTATAGAACACATCACACATTTTCTTCGCATACACATCTCAAGTACATTACACTTTTTTTCTTTTAATAAATTAATCTGTATTAATTTTTTTGGAAGCAGGAGTTGTTGAATATGTTGCGTGGGGAAGAATGAGAGGGGGCATAGTACGACAGTGAGAGAGAGAGGAAAAGGTGTCCATGAACTGAAGGAGTGTGTTGGACGGAAGCTGGTGGATTATCCAGGATATTGATAGGGAAAAAAATATAATGTGGGTGTTGACTCCCCTCACTCCAGGGACGACACTTTAAAGGAAGACACGACACCAACATATTTCAATTCTCTTTGCTTTAGTCTTTAGTAGCCAACTTTCTTCAACATTCAGTTCTTGTCGTATAGACGCATTTGTTCTTTTTTGTATCCAAGATATTCTTAAAACCCGTCTGTAACAATTATTTTCAAAGGCATTTATGCACTGTTCAGTTTGTTTAGTAAGTGTTCAGGTCTCACAGGCGTATGTTGCAATGGAAAAGATGCATGCTCCTAAAAATCTAATATTTGTAGTTCTATCTGTGCCACTCCACAATTTATTCAGTTGTTTAAGTTTTTGAAGAGCAAAAGATATTTGACTTTTAATTTCCTTCATTGTGTCACCAGTAACTACACTATATTATCTGAAGCTTTAAAGTTAAGCACCATTTATATATATATATATATATATATATATATATATATATATATATATATATATATATATATATATATAGCACACCATTATATATATATATATATATAATACACACCATTATATATATATATATATATGTGTGTGTGTGTGTGTGTGTGTGTGTGTGTGCGTGTGTGCGTGTGTATATACTCTCTCTCTCTCTCTCTATTACAGTGGTTCTCAACTTTTTTGTTTGCCCATGCACCCCTTCACCATATGTTCAGAATGTTATTCTCCCCTTTCCAAAATGTTATCCTCTCCCCCCCCCCTCCCTTTTTACACACACACACACATACACACACAACTGCACGCAAGCTCACACATAATTCAAGAAAGGGGGATAATCACGTTTTGTGTGGTCCTTAAGCCAGTTTGAGTCTGCCAATCTGTGGTCTCAATCCCCCCCCTCCCCTTGGAAACCCTAAAATTCCCCCCTTGTGGGGAATTCCCCACCCTGTTTGAGAACCACTGCTCTATTAGTTAGTGTAGTTAATTTCCGGTATTTCCCGTGTCGTTTTTTATGTTACTGTTTGCTGATGTAGATATGTCGCCGCAACGCCCGCTGTTTTTCGCAATTATAATGTTATCACGGAGATAGCGTCGTCTCGGGGCTTGATGCGCTTGCGATTCAACATCTGGTGCGCTGACGGGTGGCTAATGGAGTAACTCCCTACACCGGTCAGCTGGACCTCAACGTTGACTTCTCGTTCAGAAAGCTATGGCAAATTACTGGACATAAACTTGCATTGTAAATCAACTTAAGATTCTGGTTGATCACAACATCCTTCAAAGAACACGCACAATTTTGAAACATTTTATAAAGATGCCTTACAGACCGTGTTTGCCAACTATTTACAGACGAAAGAACAGAACGTGTTGGAGACTCAGTGCGGAGATGGCACTTGATAACGAGAGGAAATTCAAATCCATGTCAGACACAGAACACACATTGTGGCTTCGTGATCCAATTTCCAAAATCTACAAGCCGATTTACATTTTATATTGTACCAGCCATAAAAACTATGGCATACCGATTTACATTTCATAAACTAACTTTCCTAATAACTACGGCCCATTAACTTGCGTGTCACATTCTAACTTTAAAGTATTTTATTTTTAAACTGTGGCATACCGACTTGCATTTCATAAATTAACTTTCCTAACAACTATGACATAACCGATTTTGATTTAATAATATAACTTCCATTAAAAACTAGTTCAAAACGACAGGCATTTCATAACCTAACTTCAATAAGAACTATGGCATACCATACCGACTTACATTTCATAATCTAATTTTCATGAAAACTATTATATACCAATGTGTATTTCATAATCTAACTTTCCCAATGGCATTCCATAGCGACTTCCATTTCATAATATAACTTCCCTAAGAACTATGGCATGCCGAATAACATTTCATAATCTAACTTCCCTGAAAACTATGACACACCGACTTGCATTTAGCTACATTATGGCATTTCGACATGCGAACACACCAACTGTCAGATTGTTTTGCCTATAATTCAAGGATACCACACGAGCTAACTATGGTACACCGGCTGGCGTATATTCGTTCAACAAAACAACACGGACAGTGCACGGATTATACTCACTGTAGCGATACGGACATGCTAAATTGTGTAACCCCCCGATGCACATTCAAACGTCACTGATGGATACCTGGGGAAACAAACAAATCATAACATATGATGGATCTGAAATGTTTACAACTAATGTCACTGGAACAATTAGAATCTATACCCCCGATTGTGCCGAGGGAGACGAAGGATGTATGGGCATGACCGGAGTGCTATTTGGATTTTTAAAATGTAGAATCATGTTGATCGACTACAAAGTAAGCATTTAACAGGTGGATTTTGTCATCAACATGATTCCGTTTTATTCCTTAAGAGAGAGAGAAAGAGAGAGAAAGAGAGAGAGAGCGAGAGAGAGAGAGAGAGAGAGAGAGAGAGAGAGAGAGAGAGAGAGAGAGATGCAGAGAAACAGACAAGAAGAGACACAGACCAACATACAGACACATGAAGAGAGAGGAGAGAGAGATACAGAGACAGTCATACAGCTGAGGGAGAGAGAAAGTGAGGAGAGAGAGAGAGAGAGAGAGAGAGAGAGAGAGAGAGAGAGAGAGAGAGAGAGAGAGAGAGAGAGATGATAGACGGGAGAAGTAATACGAACATGCAGCCAGACTTGAGAAACAGATACGTGAACAGACAGCAAGAAAGATACAGAAGTCATGAAGTAGAGAGAGAGAACCACGAACAATTTTTATTTTCAAAGGTTTAAGAACTGGTCACACAGGCCATGCCCGTTTGAGAAGTCATGAAGTAGAGAGAGAACCACGAACAACTTTTATTTTCAAAGGTTTAAGAACTGGGCACACAGGCCATACCCGTTTGGCATTCTGCCTTTCTTGTCTCTGTCCTTCACATATTACTTCATTCATACATCAAGTAATGGATTTATCGTACGCAACAAAAATAATATAGGCATTGTAAAAGCATTACTACAGTTAGTTTCATCTCATTTACATGACGCTGTAATCAACGGCAGCATTGATTCCTAGCAAATTCAGTAGTTTGCGATTACTTTCTGAACTAGCGACGACTCATACCATCAAAATCAACGCAAAGCGATCTGCTTCAAAAGTTGAGAGCAGCTAATTTTGAACACTCGATTCGATAAGGAGAGGAATGGTGACACTGTGAGCTTTACGATCTCCTAAACCACAGCACTGGTTCAGTGAAAGGCAATATGCAAGAATCAATAATCTCTACAGAAAACATCTTAATATTTATAATGTTTATGATGTTAAGTGAAAAGCAATATGCAAGAATCATCAGCCATCTCTACAGAACACATCCTAATGGTTATGATGTTAAGTGCAAGACAATATGCAAGAATCATCAGCCATCTCTACAGAACACATTCTAGTCTTTATGATGTTAAGTGAAAGGCAATATGCCAGCATGGCGGTTAGGCATTGAACCGTTGGGGCCTGTGGCGTGTTTATGCTTGTGGCTACGGTTTACAATCGCATTTTCCTCATTTTGGACTGGTAGTACATGGTTCCGTCGCTCTGCTACTGAGTGAGTGCGTGGGCGACACCGTGAGCTGTGAAATTCGCGTGGAATGCTTTTACATCTGTCCTGTACAGTGAACTGCATGTTCAGAACAATGGCTGCCGGCGGTTGCTGAACTGACTGTTTTGCCCTTTCGGTTCAAGAGTGCATTTTTCGGGAGACTCCTGGGAGTCGGCGCTGAAGCTGCGGAGTTCATGCTTTGTGCGACACTTTCGGCGGGTCGCCCTGCGGTAAGAGACCGAGCCATGTGAGAAAACCCGAGTCAATGAGGTCTTTCTGGTGACTGCCGAGTCCTTAATCCATCGACGATGAACTGTGGCGGATGAATTTTGTGTTGGCATTCTGGCGGCGGCATTATGCACAGTGTACCTGTGCGGGCTTTTTGGATTGCCGAGACTCCTGTCTATTCCACTTTTCACATCGGACAGTGGGGAGCATTTTGTATGATATTCGCTGGCACGGGAATGGAGCATAATGGGGACGACCCGTTGCCATGAAGTTGGAACCTCGACTAACTAACTAACTAACTAGCAATATGCAAGAATCATCAGCCATCTCTACAGAACACATCCTAATATTTATGATGTTAAGTGAAAGGCAATATGCAAGAATCATCAACCATCTCTACAGAACACATCCTAATGTTTATGATGTTAAGTGAAAGGCAATATGCAAGAATCATCAGCCATCTCTACAGAACACATCCTAATGTTTATGATGTTAAGTGTAGTACGGCTAAAGGAAAATCCATAGGACGAGGATGCTTAATACAGTGGTTCTCAACCGGTGGGGAATTCCCCCCCCCCCCAGGGGGAAGTTTAGGGTTTCGGGGGGGGGGGGGGGGGGAATTAAGATTATTTCAAGATCGCATTAATACAAGCACCCGTTACTTAATATTGTTTTTCCCTCTAAATTTTACGGTTCTGTACTTCTCGCCATTATGAAATTCGTTTTACAACGTAAGATCACGTTTTATATAGATGTCTAGACTTGTTCTAGTATGTGTGTGTGTTTTTTTTTAAATTTAGCTTTCATTTTTATGTATACTGTGTAAGGGTGTGTGTGTGTGTGTGGGGGGGAGAGAATTTATAGGGAGGAAATTCGAAAGGCGGGGAATGACGTTCTGAACATATGGTAAAGGTGGGGGGGGGGGGGGGGGGCATGGGCTAAAACAGGTTGAGAACCACTGGCTTAATACATCCGGGTGTTTGTGGGAGCCTGTAGTCTTGCGTGCAATAATAATCAAGTTGTTTGCGTACAGAAAGACAAGACAGAGGAAGGAGAGACAGCAGAGCAGAAAAAGAGACACGCGTGCAGACTTGGTAGAACGACGGACAGATAGACAGAAACAGACAGACAGACAGACAGACAGACAGACAGACAGACAGACAGACAGACAGACAGACAGACAGACAAGGGTATGAGAGATAGGAGGGGAGAAAAACAAACATGCATGCTGACATGGCAGAACGAATGACAGACAGACAGACAGACAAACAGACAGACGGACGGACGGACGGACGGACGGACGGACGGACGGACGGACGGACAGACAGACAGACAGACAGACAGACAGACAGACAGACAGACAGACAGACAGAGGGTGGGAAAGGAGACAGCAGGGCAAACACGCAGTCAGACACTGATTGATGGACAAAGACAGACACATAGGCACAAGAAGTAAGAGAATATCGCGAATATATATATATATATAAACAGAACCGGATGCAGATATCACGGCTAAGTAAACATGTATAGAAATGGACGCGATCATGACAGAAGTCCCCTGCCTTCTTTTGTCTGGACATTGGGTCCACTACACAGTATTCAGGGGGAGTATGGGATTATATCATTATATAAACATCGACGCAGTCGTGAATCAACCTACGTCTGTCTTCACAGCCCACAGGAGGCTGTCATTACCTCTAAGCCATGACGCCCCTTTTATAAGTGTCTGTGCGCAATTAATCTGATTTCTTACAAATAAAAACGAACGCAGCAACAGTTCTGCATCAAACAGTGAACAACCGCTGACTTAGATAACTGAAGACTGAAAATGGTGGGTGGGTGGGTTTGTTGGTTGGCTGGTTGACTGATGAAATGGGTAGGTTAGCTGTTTAGTTGATTGGCTGATTGGTGGGTGGCTAACTGGCTTTTTGATTGGTTGGTTGGTTGCTGGATGGGTGGGTGGGTTGGTTGACTGAATGATTGATGATTGAATGGGCTGGGTGTTTAATTGATTGTTTGACTGATTGGTTGGTTAAATAGTTGACTCGTTGGTTGCATGAGTGGCTGGTTGATGGGTGAGTGTGCTGGTTGGTTGTTTGATTGGCTGATGGGTGGGTGTGCTGGTTGGTTGTTTGATTGGTTGATGGTGATGGGTGGGTGTGTTGGTTGGTTGGTTGATTGTTTGATGGGTGGGTGTGCTGGTTGGTTGTTTGATTGGTGGGTGTGCTGGTTGGTTGTTTGATTGGTTGATGGTGATGGGTGGGTGTGTTGGTTGGTTGGTTGATTGTTTGATGGGTGGGTGTGCTGGTTGGTTGTTGATTGGTGGGTGTGCTGGTTCGTTGTTCTGATTGGTGATGGTGATGGGTGGGTTTGTTGGTTGGTTGGTTGATGTTTGATGGGTGGGTGTGTTGGTGGTGTCTGATTGGTGGGTGTGCGGTTGGTGTTTGA
This sequence comes from Cepaea nemoralis, assembly GCA_014155875.1. Lineage (NCBI taxonomy): Eukaryota > Metazoa > Mollusca > Gastropoda > Stylommatophora > Helicidae > Cepaea > Cepaea nemoralis. Next base: position 782,991 of record JACEFZ010017451.1, on the reverse strand, counting down.
TTGGTTGATGGGTGTGGGTTGCTGGTTGTTGATTGTTGATGGGTGGATGTGTGGTTGGTGGTTGATGGTTGATGGTGATGGGTGGGTGTGTTGGTTGGTTGGTTGATTGTTTGATGGGTGGGTGTGTTGGTTGGTTGATTGGTGGGTGTGCTGGTTGGTTGTTTGATTGGTTGATTGGTGGGTGTGCTGGTTGGTTGTTTGATTGGCTGATGGGTGGGTGTGCTGGTTGGTTGTTTGATTGGTTGATTGGTGGGTGTACTGGTTGGTTGGTTGTTTGGTTGATTGGTGGGTGTACTGGTGGTATTTGATTGGTTGAGGGTGGTGTGCTGGTTGGTGTTTGATTGGTGATGGGTGGTGTGCTGGTTGGTGTTGATGGTTGATTGTTGGTGTGCTGGTTGGTTGTTGATTGGTTGATTGGTGGTGTGCTGGTTGGTGTTTGATTGGTTGATTGGTGGGTGGCTGTCTGGTTAGTGTTTGATGATGATGGGTGGGTGTGCTGGTTGGTTGTTTGATTGGTGATGGGTGGGTGTGCTGGTTGGTTGTTTGATTGGTTGATTGGTGGGTGTGCTGGTTGGTTGTTTGATTGGTTGATGGGTGGGTGTGCTGGTTGGTTGTTTGATTGGTTGATGGGTGGGTGTGCTGGTTGGTTGTTTGATTGGTTGATAGGTGGGTGTGCTGGTTAGTTGTTTGACTGGTTGATGGGTGGGTGTGTTGGTTGGTTGGTTGATTGTTTGATGGGTGGGTGTGCTGGTTGATTGTTTGATTGGTTTATTGGTGGGTGTGCTGGTTGGTCGTTTGATTGGTTGATTGGTGGGTGTGCTGGTTAGTTGTTTGACTGGTTGATGGATGGATGTGCTGGTCGGTTGTTTGGTTAGGTTTGGGTAGGTGGGTTCGTCGGTTAGTGCATCCCTGGAAGACTGAGTCTTAACTTTTAAGTTTTATGTGTTGGTTTTCAGGTTGTCTGAGCCACGAATAGGGCTTGAATGTATGGGACTTCCCTCCCGACCCAGTAAGTACCACAGTATCATCTTCGCGGAGACTCTGATGCAGAACTCTCTCTCTCTCTCTCTCTCTCTCTCTCTCTCTCTCTCTCTCTCTCTCTCTCTCTCTCTCTCTCTCTCCTTGTCTGCAGCGGGTCCATCTATTCATCCATCTGAGGGACCTATATGTTTGTCCACCTACATATGTACCAACCTACGTACCTAACTACCTACCCACCCACCCATCCATCCATCCATCTGTTGCCTATCTACCTACCCACCTATCAATCTGTTGCCTATTTCTATTTGTCTATCTACCTACCCACCCATTCATCCATCTCTTGCCTATTTGTCTATCTACCTATCTACCCACCCATCCATCCATCAAACTGTTACCTATTTATCTACCTACCTACCCACATACCCATCTATCTCTCTTGCTCTCTTCCATGTTCATCAGCTACTGGAACCCAACAGCCGCCTAGTACGTCTATAAGAGTATAACCAGGTCATGACTTAACACAGCACACACACAGGTACAGCCTGGCTGGAATTAGGCACACATTGCTGATTTTGCTTCACGGCGTCTTGGGTAGTTCATTGTCAAAAAGACCCCAATCTAAACCAATCCAATCCCATCCGATCCATTCATCAAATCCAATCACATCCCATCCAATCCAATCGAATTCCATTCCCATCCAATCTAATCCTATTCCATTCCCATACCATCCAATCCCATCCATCTAATACAATTCCATCCATCCAATGCAATCCCATCTCATTCAATCAAATCCAATCCTATCCAATCCAAATCAACCCAATCGCATCCATTCCCAGAGGGTACAGGTAAAAGTAATTAGTCCGCGGTAAAACTGTGGACATGTAAACAACAAGAACAAAAACACAGTACACGGCAGCTTAACAAAACAGTTACAGACAACAAATTACCAAAACAAAGTACAAGTTATCACAGGCATTGTCCACGTTGCTTTCACGTTCTTCCCGCTCTGTGACGAAGGGCTTCCGAGTGCTATTCCTAAGCGGGAGATTTGAAAGGAGACGCCGTGCGTTGGTTTTCATACAATGATATGAGTGCTGTTCGTTCAGAAAGCAATAGTAATTTATTAAACGTAAACTTACCCACAAAACAAAACTCGCTTACACTGAAGAAATAAATGACCGTAGACCCCGAGGTAGACCAAGAAGACGGTGGAGAGATAATATACATACAGACCTACAAGCACTTGGAATCAGTGACTGGCAAGAGAGATCAACCAGAAAGACGAAATGGAGACGGCTTGTATCTGCAGCAAAGAACCTCAATGGCTCGGAATGCTGAGGAAGAAGAAGACACTTACCCACGAATCATAAAAAGCAAAACAAACAAAAAAATGCTGAAGTTGACTGCCACGTCCTGTATAGAATATAACACTAACTTTTCTTTTTCACATTCTGGGATTCCTTAACTGAATTAATGCAAACGGATTGTATATCGTCAAATTTGATTTTCCAATTGGTTAGAAGGGCGACATATCTCCACACTAGGGTCCTTGTGTCATTTGTTTCGTTTCGCGGTATCTTCCGCAATTTCAGTGCTCAGTAGACGGGAGTTATAATACTTGTTCATTTGATTGTGTACCATGTTTGGTCGAAACTTACTTTTTGGTTTAGCACTGAAGAAGTAAAGTGAAAATCGTAAACTGATTAGAGAAATTAGACGTAGATAGTCACAATTTTTTGGTCACGTTATGAGAAGAAATAAACTGGAGAACTTGGTGACAACTGGCAAGATTGAGGGGAAGAGAACAAGGGGAGGGCAGAGAAGTAAATACCTGGATGGCTTGGCCGCGTGGCATGGTCGAAGCAAGAACACTGGGCTGATCGATGACTCTGGTTCTCGAGTGAGATGGCAAAACATGACCGCCCACGCTTACCAGCATGGCACATGATGACGATGATGAGTTATGTGGTAAAAGAAGTGTCTGGGGGTTCACAGCGAAGGTTAATGGACGGTGTGTAGTGCTGGAGAGCCTGATGTATGATACCACAAGACCTAGTCTGAGAATGGAGATGGAGGCGGTCACTGCGGCATGCCACTGGCTGGAGGACAAAATAGCACACACGTGAGGTTACTGTAACGGATTCATAGAACATGCTGGCAAAGGTGAAGAAAGGCATGATTTGTGCGGAGCGACAGGCTTCAATTAAAAAATCAAAGATAGGGAGTATTTGTTGGATATTGTCCACAGGACATGCTGGTGTGTTGAGAAACGAGCAGGCGGACAGATTGGCTGGGTCTGTACTCTTGGGTGCTGTACTGGTGCACGATAAGACAGATGTGGTCAGAGCCCTCTGCGGTCATGTGTACAGCCCGGATAACAGACAGATCATCATAGCCTGGAGAGAATGGTGGGTAAGTGGGCAACACTCAGTCCTCGGAGGAAAGGCTGCAACTGGTAACATTAGTATTGGGACTCTTCTCTGACTATTAAATACGAGGAAGGAGCACTAATGGGAATGTCCCAAGTGTTGTAATGTCGATTCTTGACTTAACTCTGAGATGCTTACATAAGTAGCAAATATGTCCGACAATTTTTTTTTATGTTTCCCACTCTTCTCATTCTGTTTCTATGGCTTAATGTAGTCATTGTAGTGTCATTTCTGTAATTTATATGTGTTTTGTGTTGGTTTGTTGATGAAGGCGTATCCGAAATTGCGTTTTGTAAAGCTGCCCTGTACGTCGGGTTTGTAATATGTTTTTTTTTTCTTGCGCGATCATATTTTGCAAGGCGTCTATTCTAGCATGTGTCACATGTTATGTTATGTTATGTTATGTTATGTTATGCCCGCTCCATGGCGAATGAGTTAAGGACTTCGTCTTCTTCTTCTTCAGCATTCCGAGCCATTGAGTTCCTTTGCTGCAGATACAAGCCGTCTCCATTCGTCTCTCTGGTTGACCTTCTCTTGCCAGTCATTGATTCCAAGTGCTTGTAGGTCTGTATGTATATTATCTCTCCACCGTCTTCTTGGTCTACCTCGGGGTCTACGGTCATTTATTTCTTGAGTGTACGCGAGTTTTTTCCCCTATTATCTTCCGTTCTTTCTATATGCCCCAGTCATTGCAGTCTATTAGCCTTCATGATACCAGTGATTAGCGGGGACTTAAACAGATCATAAATGTCTTTGTTACTTCGTCTTTTCCACTCTCCACTTTGTGTATCCCTAATGGGACCAAAGATGCGTCTTAAGACTTTGTTCTCAAAGGTTTGTAACAAGGCTTCGTCTCCTTTAGTTGTACTCCAGGTTTCAGAGCCATACAGTACAACTAGTCTAATCTGTGTTTTGTATATTGTGATCTTGGTGTTACGAGATAGCGCATTTGATTTAGCAGATGTTGTAGTGCATAGTATATCTTATTTCCAAAGTTGATTCAAGCTTGTATTTCTTCCCTTATTATGTTGGAGCAGTTGAAGATTGTACCCAGGTATTTGTATGTTTCCGTTCTTTTAATGGTCATATTATCTATTTGTATGTGGCCAGAGTTTTTAGCCGTTCCTTCTCTTGAAATTACCATATATTCTGTCTTATCTTGGTTGATAACCAGCCCCATTTGTTGAGCTTTTTCCTTTAATTAAGTCAATATTTCCAATGTCTTTTGTTCATTTTCCCCTATAATATCTATATCATCTGCATAACCAAGCAGTTTGGATGTTCCTCCAATAGCACATTCCTCCTTTACCTTCCTTACAACTTTCTCTAGAGCCAGATTGAAAAGGAGCGGCGATAGTGCATCACCCTGTTTCAAGCCAGATGTTATTTGGAAAGGGTCTGATTTCCTGCCTTTATATGTTACTATATTATAAGTATCTTCCATGCATAGTCTGGTCATGTTGATTAACTTCCTTGGTATTCCAAATTCCTGCATAGCATTCCATAGACTATTCCTATGGACACTATCATAAGCCTTTTTAAAATCCACAAAAATGTTATGGAGATCTCTTTTATATTCCCAAATTTTCTCGGCTATTATATGAGTTAAGGACGCAGTTCGAAATCCCATATACCCGCGTTCGAAACACAGCTGCGGACGATTTGGCAGCAAACCGCCTTTCGTTGGTTTTTTTTTAATGAAATGATATGGGTGCCGGTCGTTCAGAAAGCAATGACAAACTACTGAACGTAAACTTGCCCAGAAATCACAACAACAACAAAAAATAAAATTATGGTGTTGACTTCGACGTCCTGTTAAGGATATTCAACTACTTTGTTTTATGTTATGTAATATTATGTTATGTATGTATGAAGTTATATTATATGTCGAGCCACCTCACTGCAGATTGTGCTTTCTCATGCCGGTTCAGTCCTCCCATGCAGCAGCCATGTCAAAGTATTTCTGCTCACTAACACCATAATGGTGAAGAGTTACCGATGCAGTTCGTAATCCCGCATACCGCGTTCGAAACACAGCTGCGGCGATTTGGCAGTAGACTGAATTGCCTTGGTGTTTCAAGAAATGGTATGGATGACTGTCGTTCAGAATGCAATGGCAAACTAGTGAACGTAAACTTGCCAAGAAATTATGAACAGCAAAAAAAAAAAAAAAACTGGGGTTGACTATGTCGTCATGTAAAGGATATGCAACTAACTTCTGACACCTTAAGGAGTTAAGTTATGCCATCTCCTCTTTCCTAGAAAGGCGGCACTGGCGTGTCTGACCAGGTTCATACAGTCTGGTGTATGGAATCCATTGTAGTATGTAGTTGTCTGCTATTAAGCCCCGTGCCAATTAGGCCAACATCTTTCGTTTTAAATAATGTTTGCAAAAGGGGGGGGGGGGGGGGGGTACCATTTGGCGTCAGTAAGAGGAGAGAGGAAGGGAAGGTAGGAAGGTAAAAATGGGGAGTGAAGGGGAGGCGGTGAGCGAGATAGGGAGAGCTAGAGGGAGGCGGGAAGAGATGTTAGAGTGAAGGTGCGAGAAGGAAGGGAGGGGATGGCGAGATGGAGGGATGGACAGATGGAGGGATGGACAGATGGAGCGTAGAGAGAGGATGGAAGGAGGGGAAGGAGAGAGAGAGAGAGGAGAGAGAGAGAGAGAGAGAGAGAGAGAGAGAGAGAGAAGAATGGCAATGCCTATCTTCCCCAGTTGTCACGGCTGCTCTACTAGCAAGACATGCGTGACTTGGCCTAACCAATTCTCCCTGGCTGCTTCGCTCGCCTGGACTTGTTTCGACTCCATCCGGCCAGGTATGGCTGCTGATACCGGAAGTGGTGATCACAAGGTAGCAGGTATACGATTTAACACGCGCCTGCTTGACCCGGGCAAAAGATGCAGGTAGCTTTCACCTCAGGGACATAAGACCCACATCTGGGGGTGTTTGTGAAGTCAACACGTTGCCACAAGCCCAGCCAAGAATCAATACTGGTCTTTTGTTGATTCTCTACTCACCATCTACCAACTGACTTTAGTTACCTTCTTGCTTAGCTACCAAGTCTGTTTAGTTACCTGCTGATTTGTTACCCATTTTGTTTAGTTGCATACTGACTTTAGTTACCTTCTTGTTTAGCTACCCGGTCTGTTTAGTTACCTTCTTGTTTAGCTACCCTAGTCTGTTTAGTTACCTTCTTGCTTAGCTACCCAGTCTGCGTAGTTACTTTCTTGCTTAGCTACCCAGTCTGTGTAGTTACCTTTCTACTTAGTTGCCCATTGTGTTTAGTTACCTTTCTACTTAGGTGCCCATTGTGTTTAGTTACCTTTCTACTTAGTTACCCACTTTGTTTAGTTACCTTTCTACTTAGTTACCCACTTTGTCTAGTTACCTTTCTACTTAGTTACCAACTTTGTTTAGTTACCTTTCTACTTAGTTACCCACTTTGTTTAGTTACCTTTCTACTTAGTTACCCACTTCGTTTAGTTACCTTTCTACTTAGTTACCCACTGTGTTTAGTTACCTTTTACTTAGTTACCCACTTTGTTTAATTACCTTTCTACTTAATTAAGCATTGTGTTTAGTTACCTTTCTACTTAGTTACCCACAATGTTTAGTTACCTTTCTACTTAGTTACCCACTGTGTTTAGTTACCTTTTTACTTAGTTACCCACAGTGTTTAGTTACCTGCCTACTTAGTTATCCACTTTGATTAGTTACCTTTCTACTTAGTTGCCCACTGTGCTTAGTTGCCTGCCTAATTAGTTACCCACTTTGTTTAGTTGTGTTTCTGCTTAGTTACCCACTTCGTTTAGTTACCTTTCTACTTAGTTACCAATTGTGTGTCGTTACCTGTTTACTTAGTCACCCACTTTGTTTAATTAACTTTCTACTTAGTCACCCACTGTGTTTAGTTACCTTTCTACTTAGTCACCCACTGTGTTTAGTTACCTTTCTACTTAGCTACCAATTGTGTTTAGTTTCATTTCTACTTAGTTACCCACTGTGTTTAGTTACCTTTCTACTTAGCTACCAATTGTGTTTAGTTACCTTTCTACTTAGTTACCCACTGTGTTTAGTTTCCTTTCTACTTAGTTACCCACTTTGTTTAGCTACCTTTCTACTTAGTTACTCACTTTGTTTAGTTACCTTTCTACTTAGTTACCCACTGTGTTTAGTTACCTTTCTACTTAGTTACCCAGTGTTTAGTTACCTTTCTACTTAGTTACCCACTGTGTTTAGTTACCTTTCTACTTAGTTACCCACTGTGTTTAGTTACCTTTCTACTTAGTTACCCACTGTGTTTAGTTACCTTTCTACTTAGCTACCAATTGTGTTAAGTTTCCTTTCTACTTAGTTACCCACTGTGTTTAGTTTCCTTTCTACTTAGTTACCCACTGTGTTTAGTTTCCTTTCTACTTAGTTACCCACTGTGTTTAGTTACCAATTGTGTTTAATTATCTTTCTACTTAGTTACCCACTTTGTTTAGTTACCTTTCTACTTAGTTACCCACTTTGTTTAGCTACCATTCTACTTAGTTACCCACTTTGTTTAGCTACCTTTCTACTTAGTTACCCACTGTGTTTAGTTACCTTTCTACTTAGTTACCCACTTTGTTTAGTTACCTTTCTACTTAGTTACCCACTGTGTTTAGTTATCGTTCTACTTAGTTACTCACTGTGTTTAGTTACCTTTCTCCTTAGTTACCCACTTTGTTTAGTTACCTTTCTACTTAGTTACCCACTTTGTTTAGTTATCTTTCTACTTAGTTACTCACTTTGTTTAGTTACCTTTCTACTTAGTTACCCACTTTGTCTAGTTACCTTTCTACTTAGTTACCCACTTCGTTTAGTTACCTTTCTACTTAGTTACCCACTATGTTTAGTTATCTTTCTACTTAGTTACCCACTTTGTTTAGTTACCGTTCTACTTAGTTACCCACTGTGTTTAGTTACCTTTCTACTTAGTTACCCACTGTGTTTAGTTACCTTTCTACTTAGCTACCAATTGTGTTTAATTACCTTTCTACTTAGTTACCCACTTTGTTTAGTTACCTTTCTACTTAGTTACCCACTTTGTTTAGCTACCTTTCTACTTAGTTACCCACTTTGTTTAGCTACCTTTCTACTTAGTTACCCACTGTGTTTAGTTACCTTTCTACTTAGTTACCCACTTTGTTTAGTTACCTTTCTACTTAGTTACCCACTGTATTTAGTTATCTTTCTACTTAGTTACTCACTGTGTTTAGTTACCTTTCTCCTTAGTTACCCACTTTGTTTAGTTACCTTTCTACTTAGTTACCCACTTTGTTTAGTTATCTTTCTACTTAGTTACCCACTTTGTTTAGTTACCTTTCTACTTAGTTACCCACTTTGTCTAGTTACCTTTCTACTTAGTTACCCACTTCGTTTAGTTACCTTTCTACTTAGTTACCCACTATGTTTAGTTATCTTTCTACTTAGTTACCCACTTTGTTTAGTTACCTTTCTACTTAGTTACCCACTGTGTTTAGTTACCTTTCTACTTAGTTACCCACTGTGTTTAGTTACCTTTCTACTTAGTTACCCACTTTGTTTAGTTACTTTCTACTTAGTTACCCACCTTGTTTAGTTACCTTTTACTTATTACCCACTGTTTAGTTATCTTTCTACTTAGTTACCACTTTGTTTAGTTACCTTTCTACTTAGTTACCCACTGTGTTTAGTTACCTTTCTTCTTTAGTTACCCACTGTGTTAGTTTACCTTTCTAACTTAGTTACCACTTTGTTTAGTTACCTTTCTACTTAGTTACCCACTTTGTTTAGTTACCTACTACTACGTACCCACTTTGGATTCAGTTACCGCACTTTGTTTGGTTACGCACTGTGCTTAGTTACGCTACTTACCAACTGTAACTACCGTCCAACTTGAACTGAATACGTGCGCACGGGATGATCAATAGTCTTATGCGACGTCCGTATGTCTGCCAGGTTTATGAATAGTGCAGAATTGTTGTCATCGCGGTATCATACAACTGCTGTTACATATTACACACAAACTCTAGTTCATAAACTCTGACTACATCTTGCTTCCCATTTAGTGTCATGCATATTTGTTTAGCCCAAATTACCTTTATGGTATTGCATCTGTTCAGGAGACAGTAGGAGGAGCAGCACAGGCATGAGGGGGAGTAGGCGGAAGACAAACATACAGAAGAAGGAAGTAGAACACATTGTCTAGTCTGCTTTGTTAAATAAACATACAATGTGTGATTTGGTTACCATCTTCAAAATAGAGAGATCCTTCCGCGGAGAATATCAGGCTTTCTACTCAATAAGCATTGTGTTAGTCACCTTTCTACTTAGTTACCCACAATGTTTAGTTACATTTCTACTAGTACCACTGTGTTTAGTACCTTTCTACTTCGTACCCACTGTGTTCAGTTACCTGTTCTACTTAGTTACCCACTGTGTTTAGTACCTTTCTACTTAGCTACAATTGTGTTAAGTTTCCTTTCTACTTAGTTACCCACTGTGTTTAGTTTCCTTTCTACTTAGTTACCCACTGTGTTTAGTTTCTTCTACTTAGTACCACTGTGTTTAGTTACCAATTGTGTTTAATTATCTTTCTACTTAGCTACCACTTTGTTTAGTTACTTCTACTTAGTACCCACTTTGTTTAGCTACCTTTCTACTTAGTTACCCACTTTGTTAGCTACCTTTTCTACTTAGTTACCCACTGTGTTTAGTTACCTTTCTACTTAGTTACCCACTTGTTAGTTACCTTTCTACTTAGTTACCCACTGTGTTAGTTATCTTCTACTTAGTTATCACTGTGTTTAGTTACCTTCTCCTTAGTACCCACTTTGTTTAGTTACCTTTCTACTTAGTTACCACACTTGTTTAGTTATCTTTCTACTTAGTACCACTTTGTTAGTTTACCTTTCTACTTAGTTACCCACTTTGTTCTAGTTACTTTCTACTTAGTTACCCACTCGTTAGTTACCTTTCTACTTAGTTACCCACTATGTTAGTTATCTTGCTACTTAGTTACCACTTTGTTTAGTTACGTTCTACTTAGTTACCCACTGTGTTAGTTACCTTTCTACTTAGTTACCACTGTGTTTAGTACCTTTCTACTAGCTACCAATTGTGTTTAATTACCTTTCTACTTAGTTACCCACTTTGTTAGTTACCTTTCTACTTAGTTACCCACTTTGTTTAGCTACCTTTCTACTTAGTTACCCACTTTGTTTAGCTACCTTTCTACTTAGTTACCCACTGTGTTTAGTTACCTTTCTACTTAGTTACCCACTTTGTTTAGTTACCTTTCTACTTAGTTACCCACTGTGTAGTTATCTTTTACTTAGTTACTCACTGTGTTTAGTTACCTTTCTCCTTAGTTACCCACTTTGTTTAGTTACCTTTCTACTTGTTACCCACTTTGTTTAGTATCTTTCTACTTAGTACCCACTTGTTTAGTTACCTTTCTACTTAGTTACCACTTTGTCTAGTACCTTTCTACTTAGTTACCCACTCGTTAGTTACTTCTACTTAGTACCCACTATGTTTAGTTATCTTCTACTTAGTTACCACTTTGTTTAGTTACCTTTCTACTTAGTTACCCACTGTGTTTAGTACCTTCTACTAGTACCCACTGGTTTAGTACCTTTCTACTTAGTTACCCACATTGTTACGTTACCTTTCTACTTAGTTACCCACTTGTTTAGTTTACCTTTCTCCTTAGTTACCCACTGTGTTTAGTTATCTTTCTACTAGTTACCACTTTGTTAGTTACCTTTCTACATAGTTACCCACTTTGTTAGTTATCTTCTACTTAGTTACCCACTTTGTTTAGTTACCTTTCTACTTAGTTACCACTTGTTTAGTTACCCTTTCTACTTAGTTACCCACTTGTTTAGTACCTGCCTACTTAGTTACCCACTTTGTTTAGTTACCTTTCTACTTAGTTACCCACTGTGTTAGTACCTTTCTACTTAGGTACCCACTTTGTTTAGTTACTTTTCTACTTATGTTACCCACTTTGTTTAGTTACTGCCTACTTAGTACCCACTTTGTTTAGTTACCTTCATACTTAGTACCCACTGTGTTAGTTATCTTTCTACTTAGTACCCACTTTGTTAGTACCTTTCTACTTAGTTACCCACTTTGTTTAGTTATCTTTCTACTTAGTTACCCACTTTGTTTACTTACCTTTCTACTTAGTTACCCACTTTGTTTAGTTACCTTTCTACTTAGTTACCCACTTTGTTTAGTTATCTTTCTACTTAGTTACCCACTTTGTTTAGTTACCTTTCTACTTAGTTACCCACTTTGTTTAGTTATCTTTCTACTTAGTTACCCACTTTGTTTAGTTACCTTTCTACTTAGTTACCCACTGTGTTTAGTTATCTTTCTACTTAGTTACCCACTTTGTTTAGTTACCTTTCTACTTAGTTACCCACTTTGTTTAGTTACCTTTCTACTTAGTTACCCACTTTGTTTAGTTACCTTACTACTTAGTTACCCACTTTGTTCAGTTACCCACTTTGTTTGGTTACGCACTTTGTTTAGTTACCTACTTACCAACTTTAACTACCTACCAACTTTAACTGAATAAGTGCCATGGGATGATTAATAGTCTTATGCGACTTCCCGTATCTGCCATGGTTTTATTTATAGTGCAGAATTGTTGTCATCGCGTTATAATACAACATGCCTGTTACCATATTAACAAAACTCTAGTCATAACTCTGACACATCCTTGCTTCCCATTTTGTGTCATGCATATTTGTTTAGTCCAAATTTACATTTTATTTGGTATTGAATCTGTTCAGGAGAAGTAGGAGGAGCAGCAACAGGATGAGGGGGAGTAGGCGGAAGACAAAATCAGAAGAAGGAAGTAGAACAACATTTGTCAGTCTGATTTGTTTAAATAAAAACAATGTGTGATTTGTTTACCATCCTTCAAAAAAGATATCCCTCCGCCGAAGAATATCAGGCTAAATACATCTCGGACGTGTCACCCCCCACCCCCACCCACGGAGCTAGCAAGACACCAGAAAAACATCACTCGGCACAATGCATGATGTCTTAAACGTGGCATCACACATGCATGTCCCACTCCATGCAACCGGATCTTGACAAACCCACAAACAAGGATTCCGCCCTGCCCCTACCGCCAACTCCTTGCAATTGTCTGTTCACAACAAGATAAGCACAATAAGAGGAGGGCGTGATGCCCCACTGACGAAATCCTTTAGCGTGGTAAAAAGAGTGTTTTAAAAATGCAACAGAGGAAGCACATCCATAAGAACACACTCCCAAAGAGAATACAATTGAGTCTGGGCTAGATCGGGCCAGCCCTGATCTCCCATGTTGTCTTTTCATTTCACGCAAGAAAAGCGGCGGTGTAGAGGGGACAAAAGATATTGTGAATAGCGCAGTGTCTTCTACACCTACAAACGGATTTCCACTGCTTCAGGATTCACCACGGCGAGACTGACTCAGTACGGGCGTCGTGGCGGGTCTGTGTTGGCAAAACCTGTTCCTACACACAATGCTTACGATACGATTAATCACACGGCTATTGAATTGATTCCTGTGAGACAAGGGGAGCGAATTAGACGTCGGAAAGTAGGCAAGGGTAGACAATTCGGCAACGCTAGAAAGCACAATTTCCTGAACCAGTATTTCTAACACAATCACCTGACTGCACGTAACACTATCCACTAGCACGAAGATAAACTGTATGCTACACCTTGTGTGTATATAACTGTTTGCTGATGAAGGCTGGTCGCCGAAAAGTCCGTGTTTCCAGTAATTGTTCTGTACAACTTCATTGCCCGCTCTGTGGCGAAGCTGTTACGGACCAAATTCGTAACCCCACATACAGCGTTCGAAACACAGCTGCTGCTGACTTGGAAACAGACCGCCTTGCGTTGATTTTCATACAATGGTATGAGTGCCGGTCGTTAAGGAAACAATGGCAAAATACTGAACGTAAAGCTTGCCAAGAAATCACAAACAGCTAAACAATGTTGGAGTTGATTGCGAGGTCCTGTAAAGGATATGAACCAACTTAAAAGCTGCATTACTTTGTGTTATTTTATATTGTTTACAAAGACGACAGGAAACCGGTCCAAACCCGCCAAAGACAGACTTTAACAATGTTCACGGGAGACAATGTTGACGGGAGACAATATTCACGGGAGACAATATTCACTGAAGGTAATGTTCACAGAAGACAATGTTCACGGGAGGCAATGTTGATGGGAGACAATGTTCACGGGAGACAATGTTCATAGGGGACAATGTTCACAGAAGACAATGTTCAGGGGAGACAATGTTCTCGGGAGACAATATTCACTGAGGTAATGTTCACAGAAGACAATGTTCATGGGAGAAAATGTTCACGGGAGACAATATTCACTGAAGGTAATGTTCACAGAAGACAATGTTCACGGGAGACAATGTTCACGGGAGACAATGTTCATAGGGGACAATGTTCATAGGAGACAATGTTCACAGAAGACAATGTTCATAGGAGACAATGTTCACAGAAGACAATGTTCATAGGAGACAATGTTCACAGAAGACAATGTTCATAGGAAACAATGTTCATGGGCGACAATGTTCACGGGAGACAATATTCACTGAGGTAAGATTCCCAGAAGACAATGTTATTAGGAGGCAATATTCACAGAAGCAATGTTCACAAGAGACAATGTTCCCGAGAGATCTTATTCACAGGAGACAATGTTCCCGGGAGATCTTATTAACAGGAGACAATGTTCACGTGAGACAATGTTCACAAGAGACAATGTTCACGGGAGACAATGTTCACAGAAGACAATGTTCAGGGAAGACCATATTCAGGGGAGACAATGTTTACGGGAGACAATATTCACTGAAGGTCATGTTCACAGAAGACAATGTTATTAGGAGGCAATATTCACAGAAGACAATGTTCACAAGAGACAATGTTCCCGAGATATCTTATTCACAGGAGACAATGTTCCCGGGAGATCTTATTCACAGGAGACAATGTTCACGTGAGACAATGTTCACAAGAGACAATGTTCACGGGAGACAATGTTCACAGTATTCATTACGGACTCAAGGAGTACGTGGAGTAATGTGAAGAAAGGAATGTTTCGCATGGAATGGCCTGCCTCGCTTCAGAGGTCACAGGTTGTGATAATTTTATGGATCTTCTGCCCTGGTCAAGCGGGATGTGGTGTGTGTGTGGGGGGGGGGGGGGGGGGAGAGGGTGTGAATGAACAGGCTGATGGGCTGGCAGTGAATGCCCACCTCTTAGTGGTAGACTGACTACCTATGGACAAGGGAGCGGGTCGTGCGACTGTGGACCAGGTTGAGAAAGTGAAGGAACAAATTGAGAACCTGTATATGGAGGTGCTGATATAGTGGGGGAGGGGAGAATCCTGCAGGGCTTTTTGACCAATCTCAAAAGTGAGTGGGAAGACCAGGAAACAATGAAGTGCACCACAATGAAACAGGCTGATGGGCTGGCAGTGAATGCACCTCTTAGTGGTAGACTGACTACCTATGGACAAGGGAGCGGTGGTCGTGCGACTGTGGGACCAGGTTGAGAAAGTGAAGGAACAAATTGAGAACCTGTAAATGGAGGTGCTGATATAGTGGGGGAGGGGAGAATCCTGCAGGGGTTTTTGACCAATCTCAAAAGTGAGTGGGAAGACCAGGAGAACTTTCAATCAGATGGCAGTTGCAACGATTAGTAGTATGACTCTACGCTGGCTGTTGAACGAGGGGCGGGCGCATGTGGGAATGTCTTGAGTGCAGTGATGTCAGTTCTTAGTCCATAACTCATAACTCAATGTTCACAGGAGATAATGTTCACATGAGATAATGTTCACAGGAGATAATGTTCACAGGAGATAATGTTCACAGGAGATAATGTTCACAGGAGATAATGTTCACAGGAGATAATGTTCACAGGACATAATGTTCACAGGAGATAATGTTCGCAATCAAAGTGACTATTATAATTCAAAATATTTTCGCGTAGCAAAGTTTTATAAAGAAGACACACAAAGTGGATTGCACGATTTACTGTCTGACATATTTCACTGCATCTCGTCAGGTACTTACTGCAGAAATCAACAACATAAAGTAAAGCAATATTAAAGACACGATAGTGTCTACGGTGGCAGATAATTCAAATTACTTTGTGAACACGTGCGTTGAATATTTCAGCTTGAAGGGTGCATCTTACTATTTTAGTTTATGTTGTGTGATTTCTCCAGTATGTATCTGACGAGATATGTCAGGCAATAAATCGTCAATTATAATTTCAAAAGAGACGCAGAAGCAGTTTAGAAGGAACAAAATCCATACCGTAGGCAGACAGCCACGGTGATCATGTTCCGATTATTGTAAAGATGAGACTTCTTCTTCTTATGCGTTCATCCGGAGTTGTTTTTTTTCTTTTTCGGACGTGATTGCGTTGTGCCTGTTTATAGCAAAGCTGCGTTCTTGCGCCGTTAGGCCGACACATCCGACTTCTGCGGGCATTTGTTGACCGGGTTAACCTTCCCGGGTTAAAGATGAGACTGAACCATAAGGCTATAAAGAAGAGCCCACAGAACATTAAATTAGATATAGCATTACTTCACGCAGACAAACATATTAGAGAAAGGTACACTATTACTGCATAGAACAGACATAATGCCTTGGATATATTACAGTTTATTGATGAATATTGGAGCATGTTGCGGGAATCAATTCAACAGACATCAACACAAATCACTGCACATAAACAAACAATTGCAAAAAAAATGAAATGGGTGACACACGAAATTTTGCAGATAATGAACGAAAGAAGAAAGAAACAGCCAAAATACAGAAGTATATAATAGAATACGTAAAGAAAAGATAAACAAATGCAAAGAGAAATTTTTAAAACTTGGCGGATTCAAAAATGCATGGAAATCGGGATACATCACGGTAAAGGTTCACGCTGCATGTCAAAATAACATCAACAAAAGTCTGAACAGACAGGAACACGAAATACCACTGGGTGTTTAAAATCATGAAATGACGCAATAATTATGAGATAAGCTGATACAGTGAATAGACGGACAGAATACATAGAAGAGCTATATGACGATAGGAGACCGCATGCAAACATTTGAGACAATGGTCAACGTTCACGAATCTTGCTGCTAAAGTTGGAATGCACTACATTACATGCAGAAAGGAAAGGCTCTCGGACCAGACAACATTACGTTGGAGGAAAAGGAGGCCGTGGGAGACTAGAATCAAAATGACAAAACGTTTAAATGCCATCTATAATAGTCTATACGAGCAAGATTGCAAGATTCGAAGCACCAGGGGCTGGAAAGATACTAATAATTGCAGATGATCGTTTGGCATACAGGCAGGGGAGGGACAGAAATAAAACATCACAGGAGCTGCAGGCGACACTGGACAAAGTGATGGATTGGTGCACGGAGATGAATAACTCAGAAAAGGCATCTGCCTTGTGGTGCTCTCTGGACCTCTGGACAACAGGATTGTTAACGCTTACCTACCAAGTCAAAATGTCCAACTTGGAAACGAACAAGCACGACAGATTGGCTGGTGCTGCATCCTTGGGGAGTGATTTGATGCATGAAAGGCAGATGTGGTGAAGGCTGTTCTGGGAGCGCGTGAATAATACAGAAGAATGGAGCTATCATGGTCTAAGAGAGAATGCGGCAGAAGGGGTGGTCAGATGATCTGGTAGACAGTCCTCACTCAGAGGTAAAGCAAGAGGACATATAATCAGATTGCAACGGGCACTATTAGTATTGGTACTCTGCGCTGGCTGTTGAAGATGATGACAGAGCGCTTATCGGAATGCCCCCTAGTGCAACGATGTCGGTTCTTAACTCAACTATAATAGTGGATACATCCTTTCGCTGGCGCCTGGATCCTGGCACCTTGCCGTCTAGACAGACCATAGTTTGTTACATCGTGCTTCAAAACAGGCATAACCTCTCCATTGCAGTCTGGGCTGAATTGTAGAGATCATGTGTTGCCCATGCCGCATGATCCCTCTCTAGGCATGCCTAGTTTACTCCAGAGGAAAGGTAACACCAATACATCTGGAACATGACCAGCTGTAGAAGCTGCCGGATCAGCAAAGTAATGCTCTAACTGTCCACCTGTCGAAGCTTCCATCCTAGACCTGTTGCCGACCAAGGCTTACAGCCTGGTCTACCCTGCCATGACATTTAGTCTTTAGGTTGCATTTCCTCGCACCAGGATAAGGACATTCCTAATTACTTATAAAATCCATTTGTACAGCTCTGCCAAAGATCAAAAGCATTGTCCATTACCCCATGTGGACAACAATCACCTTCGGAATGATAAGACTGTGAGGGTAAAACCATATGCAACTGCTTTGGTGGCTGTCTAGTCACAGGACTATCATTCTGAGCCGGTGATGGACCCTCCTATAACTTCTCCTTGAGGTTGAACGGGGTAGGGGTAATGGTGAAATCGAATCGAATTCTGCTAAAGAAAACAAGGTGCTTTAGAAAGTTAAGATCATCGCACAATAAATCTCATGGGTCATAATCAAGGCTATTATTGTGAATAAATATGAGTAAGAAGCAAAGCAATGTGGATTTGTATAGGGAAGTGACACAAATAGTACCATTTATATTCTTGAAGACACGATTAGGAAGAACTATAGAAGTAATTTACACACATACGCTATAAACAACATATTGCACGATTTATTGCCTGGCATATTTCGCTGCATCTCGTTAGATGCATACTGCAGAGTTATATATCATGTGAACTGGATAAACATATCATACTATGGCTGAAATACTAAGCACATAGTCGCTGATATAGTTTGAATCATGAGCAACGTTATCTGCACGAAAGTCTAAGACTTAATAGGAAGTCCTTATGTTTGCATAGTAAACGGCTACAATCCCCTAATAGATAACGCTTCGATGTACTGAGCTATAGAAGTAAAACATCTGTAATTGTGCTTCACAGACTATACACAAACGTTTGGTAATGTGAAACACGAGGAAATAAACTACAAGAACAACTAAACGCTGATGCCAAAGATACCTGGCTAATAAAGCACATACATAGGCAGCTAATAGCAGCTGTAAGAATCAACGACCATTTTGGAATATATCAGTGCACAGAGAAAGGTGAGCGACAAAGATGTATACGGTCTTCTGGTTTATATTCATTACTGGCCGAGTGGCTAGAACGCCGGACTCTCATTCGGGAGACCCGGGTTCGATCCCTCGGTAAGGTGTTGGATTTTTTTCTGTCGGGGACAAAAAGAAAATCCTAACCTGCACAGTTCGCGGCGTCTGCACTATCCAGGCGGCCCTAATCCCTCAGACTCAAAGACCCCTCTGCCATACACCGCAAGGTACTATATTGGCAGTAAATGACACAGTGAGCATATGAGATTTATATCAAATATGAGAGATTGGCAGTCCGTGGTCATAATATAAATAACTGACGCTATGCTGACAACACCGGCCTGATAGCAAAAGGTCAGAAGGCACAGTGCGGGTCAGCATGTCCGAATGCATAAGATATCTCGTTCTTACACATCCGGTATGATGATGCCGAGGTTGCGGGTCCAACCCCTACACCGGTCAGGGATGTAAATTACAAGTACATGTACCTTCTGAGGTCGGATTTGGTTAGCCTGATGGCGAGGGACACTGGTAATAAGAAAAGCTAATCCACACACAAAATTCAGTCCAGTGCTACTAGAAGTAGTGTGTATGGACTACGCTTGAGTTCAAAAGAAGCGACAGCAAGAACAACAGGTATTGATAGATACAGTGGTTGTAGAAGGTGAAAACAATAGGGGCCACAGCCTGAACAATAGAAAGACAGTAGTAACAGTAATATCAAAGAAGCGGATACGGCCTAATTGCACCATTAAAGTAAGTGGTGGTGATTAGGGACAAGTGCAGAAATGCAAGTATAAAGGCACATAGATAACATCAGATGGAAGATGTATCACATAGATAAAGAACAAAACACCATCCCTCACCCACCCACTCAAACACACACACACACACACACACACACACACACACAATTTTATAAAAAGATTTAATGCAATAAATCTTTGCCATTGGAAGTTAGAAAAATAATTATTACAAGTTACCCGGATCCAGTTCTAACATATGGTTATCAATCATGGGTTGAGTTAAGTTGTAGACGAGCTAATAACCGACATCACTGCACTCAGGATATTCCCATACGCTCTCCGTCCCCTCGTTTAACAGCTAGCGAAGAGTTATACTACTAATCGTTCCCGCCGCTATCTGACTGAAAGTTCTCCTGGTCTTCCCTCTCAGTTTTGAGATTCTACCAGAACCCTGCCGATCCCCCGCAACACCATTCTTTCCACATAGGGGTTCTCAATGTTCCCCCACCTTCTCCACCTGGTCCCACAGGCGCACGGCCACCTCTCCCTTGTCCAAAGGTAATCTACCACCAAGAGGTGCATTCTTTGCCAGCCTGTCAGCCTGCTAATTTCCCGTATGGCCAGGGCAAAATATCAATCATGGACAGTTAGTAAACAAGCTAACCACAAAAAAGAAATATCTTGAGGCCTCAGACATCTGCTGGTAAAGAAGAATGCTGAAAATTCCTTGGACAGGCGTCATTGATTCATATGATTCATCTTAACGTCACGAAAGACACTAAGCCACAAAGACAACCAATCACAAACATCGGGCAGAAACAGTCGTGATTTAATGGGGCCAAACAATGAGAGGAGAAAATCTAGAGCATGTTGTGACACCTGGAAGATCTGTGGAGATAAAGATAGAGGAGGACAGCGAGAGAAGATTCCTGACAATCTTGTGTCATGGCATGGAAGGGGGTCAGCGCATAAAATGATGCATCCTGCTGGAAATCGCAAGATGTGAAAATAATAATTGCACACGCCAGTCGGCAATGCGCTTGATGATGATGATGATGATGATGATGATGATGATGATGATGATGATGACGACGATGATGATGATGATGACGACAACGATGATGATGATGAAGATGATGAAGATGAAGATGATGATGATGATGATGATGATGACGACGACAACGATGATGATGATGATGATGATGATGATGATGATGATGATGATGACGATGATGATGACGACGATGATGATTATATTGATGATGATGTCTGACAATTTATTAAGAAGAAAAAGCAAACAGAATCTTGACCCTCGCTAGGACGAAGGAGTTCGTGTGCTGTGTTTAGATTCTCCTAGGTTGGTCTAAGGAAGGAAAATGAACACCTATGGGGGTATCCGTATGCACTGCAGGTGATCCTTACAAACCAAACTAAACTCTCATCATTAAACAAACAAACAAGCAATTCATTACCTGAAACAATATGACATAATATATTCCAATTACAATCCAGAAGTGTGGGACGGGATAAGAATGTGTTTAATTTGCAAACTGTCAGAATCCACTGCCTATTAAAACACCAACATTCACCATTCGTATGAATTACCACTGAAATTAACACGCTCCAACTAGTTTATTTTACACGGAATTCCGCACAAACATCCTTCAAACACAATCCATCCACATCACCAAGCTACAGTTTGTTCAAACCCACTGTCGTTTAACTCAAGTCACACATAAATGTATCAAGCTTGAATGACAATGCCCGCATGTAAATACGTATTTTATAAGCTTGGAATACGCCGCCAATTGCACCCCCACATTTACACATAAAATGGAATCGTCTGTGTTCTCAGAACAACAAGAGAACTTTCAAACAGTGACCCGACAACAATAGTCCACGCCAAAAACTGAATGGCTGCTGCACAGTTGTAAAATACAGGCTTCGGCTTCTGCTATAATAAAATCTGGCTACACAAAGATCAGTAGGGCGAACAGGCAATGCATTAAGACAAGGAAGAATAGAGGTAGACTACTGTTAAATGTGTGGCTTAGTTTATTTAATAACCTAGCTTGCTTGCTTGCTTGCGTTCGCTAAATAATAACCTAACAATACACTAGTGTATTAACAGAAACTACACACTAGTAAACCGACCATACAACAGGCGTATATAAGAAACTCCATGTGATACTAGTAACTCCGAAGCGGAGCGAGCAAGGCCGACAGAAAGTTTCTCGAGGTCTCGAGGTATGGTGTCCGCCTCGAGTGCTGGAGATCCCGGGTTCAAAAAATCCACCTGGACTTCCAGTAATAAAATTTCCCCTGGTCTCTGGGTAGTGAGATCGGACACCCGTGTGTATTGCTGCGCACGTAAAAAATCCCTTGGCAGTTGGAAATCGAAAAAGAGTCGCCTAACGGTGCTGCCCGGGCAAAATTTCGAGTTAAAAAATAAAAGTCTACCCAAAGTATTTCAGGATCCTCGCCGATGCAACGGAGTTCGTGCATTGAGCTGAGTTTCTCCAGACTCAGGTTTGAGTTAGGAGGAAAACGGAGCACTTATGGTTTAAACCGTGTGCCGTGATGTTGATCCAACGACTAAACGACTATATATATATATATATATATATATATATTTAGTCTTCTTCTTATGCGTTCTTCTTCTCATTCAAAGACTCATATTTCCCACATCAGGTCGAGACAATCTTCAATCAAAGATTCAATCATTTCCGACATCAGGACACAATCCTCAATCAATGACTCAATCATTTCCCACATCAGAACAAGACAATCCTCAATCAAAGACTCAATCATTTCCCACATCAGGATGAAACAATCCTCAATCAAAGACTCAATCACTTCCCACATCAAGACGACACAATCATCAATAAAAACGCAATCATTTCCTACTTCAGAACGACATAATCCTCAATAAAAGACTTTATTTTCTACATCAGGATGACACAATCTTCAATCAGACTCAATCATTTACGACATCAGGACGAGACAATCCTTAATCAAAGTCTCAATCATTTCCCACATCAGGAGGACACATTCATCAATCAAAAACTCAATCATTTCCCACATCAGGGCACAATCCTCAATCAAAGATTGAATCATTTTCCACACTGCCAACCACATACACATACAACCAACCATAACGACAAACGACCACACTGCCAACCACATGCACATACAAGCACCGGAAAACCAACCATTAATTCTTACCCCGCCGACAACCAATAATTTAGCCAACCATTTTTCCCACACATAAGCAGCGACACCAAAACAAACCCCCCCCCCCCCCCCCCCCCCCCCCCCCCCCCAAAAGGGCTATTGAATAAAAATGGCTCCACGCTAAAGTGACATTATTGTTTTGCATGGATCTGGCTTTAATGAGCGTGGCCAGAGTTAGGGCCTTCTCCATACAGCGTGCAAAGGCATAAAGTTGGGTCCGGACTTTTCAGTGAAAATGCAAATTGGTGAAATGTGACACGGCGGTTCGTCCGGGCGTATGTCGGGGGAGGGAACGGACGGAATTAGAGGAGTGTTGCCTGGGTGGGCTGGAGGTTTTGGGAGGAGAGAGGGATCGGGAGTAAGAGAGGAGAGAGAGAGGAGAGAGAGAGAGAGAGAGAGAGAGAGAGAGAGAGAGAGAGAGAGATCGGGAGTAAGAGAGGAGAGAGAGAGAGAGGGGGGGGGGGTAATTAGAAGAATTATGGCTGCAAATTAAATATTGTTTAGAAAGACAGAGGGTCAGAAGGATAGACAGGTAAGCGGTCATACAGACATACAAATTACACTGGCCGATAGGTAGGTTGGTAGATGTAGGTAGGTTGGTCGGTCGGTTGGTCGGTCGGTTGGTAGGTGGGTAGATAGGTATGCTGACAAGTATGCGGAGGAGGTGGGGTTGGGTAGGTAGGGGTTGGTAGATCGGCAGGTCGGTTAGTAGGTAAGTAGGTACTCAAGCAAGTATGCAGACAGGTAGGTACTCAGGCTAGTAGATAGGAAGGTACTCAGGGAAGTAGGTAGATAGGTAGATACTCATGCAAGTAGGTAAATAGATAGGTAGGTAGGCAGGTGGGTAAGTAGGTAGGTAGGTAGCTACTCCGGCAAGTAGGGAGATAGGTAGGTACTCAGGCAAGTAGGGAGATAGGTAGGTACTCAGGCAAGCAGGTAGATAGGTAGGTACTCAGGCTAGTAGGTAGATAGGTAGGTACTCAGGCAAGTAGGTAGATAAGTAGGTTATTCAGGCTAAAGGTATGTAGGTACTCAAGCAGATAGCTAGGTAGGTTGCGTGTATGGAGGTGTATAGGTAAGCATGTAGGTACGTGGGTACATAAGTAGACCGACAAACAGGCAAAGGAGATGGTACAGTGATAGGTTGGAGTGCATAATTGTTGTATCTTTAATAGAATTCTGGATAGAGAGATACCTCATGTGGGGACGGACTCTAACCATCTCAGGCAAAACCTAGAGGTAATGTCCACATCCTGTACAAACCATAATTGTCTCCCTTGGAATTGTATGTGCCATCGGATTACGTCCCCTACAACCTACCCAAGCTTACAGTTTCACAGCAAGAAGGCCGCTGGGGCCATAAACTGTACAGAGAGCATCAAGTGAAAGTGTGACTTTGGATACACACAGCAATCTATCATTGCAGGAGGTCAATTAATAAGGTGCCGTCTCCACAATGAAGGTTGTTTGCAATGGATCTCCTACATTGTCTGTCTCTCGTCTTGATTGTAATATTCTGTCAGACTTTGTTACCCTGTCTCTTAATGCTATCTTCCCACATGTATTCTTGTCTATCACTTGGTCGCTTGCCTTCAACCTTATCCTCCAGTATGTTTTTTTTTTTTTTTATAAGAGTGATATGTCTTTTAATGTGGCCGAAATATTTCACTTGCCTCGTTTTTATTTCTTTCATTAACTCCCCAGTTTTTTTCTATAACCTCTGTATTTGATTGGTTCTGTTTCCATGAAATACAACATATTCTTCTGAATATCCACATCTCCAGGGTCCCTGTTAGACCTGACTGGGTGTTAATTGCCCTGGCTTCCGCGCTATACAGAAGTGTTGAATATACATAACATTTAAGAATTCTCATTTTAATACAATGTTGATACCACTAGATTACATGATGTTTTATTATTTCATGTTTTATGATCTCATGATGTTTTAAACTCTGAGGAAAATACTCAGATAGTAGTGTTGAAAATACATAACATTTGACAATTCTCATTTTTATATCATGTTAATATCTCTAGATTTCATTATAGTTTATGATTTCATGGTGTTTTATGATTTCATGATGTTTTATGATTTCATGATGTTTATGATTTCATGATGTTTTATGATTTCATAATGTTTTATGATTTTCTAATGTTTTATGATTGCATGATGTTTTATTATTTCATGATGTTTATGATTTCGAAATGTTTATGATTTCATGATGTTTTATGATTTTCTGATGTTTTATGATTGCGTGATGTTTTATGATTTTGTGATGTTTTATGATTTCATGGTGGTTTATGATTCCGTGATGTTTATGATTTCACGATGTTTTATGATTCCATGAGTTTTACGATTTCATGATGTTTTCAAATGGCAGTGACAGTTTTTGACAGTTTAAACTGAAGAAAACCCATGGGTATATGGTGCTGACCCCCATATTGTATACACCAATGGCAACTCGATGGGTAAGGATATGAATGTCATGCCAGGACGCAATTTACTTCCCAGAAATGTCGTGATGCCCACATTATGTTGGGTGCACCCAGTGTTCCGAGTGGAGTGATGTCTACTTCTTCATCGTAATGACTGCTTGGTTCTGTGATGTTTGTTTTTGTTTGCAGCTGAAGACTACCTACGGCCATTGTGATCGCGGCAATGTATCTACGATGGGGTTTCACATAAAAACATGAAAAGTGTGACAGAAATGTCAATAACCAAGCCATTGTCTTGTAAACTGTCAATATTGTTGTCTAGGATGTCAAGAGCGTTCAGTGTGTGGCATCACGGTGAAGACGAACACAGCGACGTCATAGGGACAGTTTAAAGATGGCCACTTCACTCTTGATCAGTGACGGGGTTAAACTTACAGAAATTCATCGGCGAATGAAGGTCCAGTATGGTGATGCATGCCTGTCAGTCCAGCAAGTGTATGAGTGGTGTAGGAAGTTTCAAAACGGCATGACTTCAGTAACAAACTTCACGACCGGGTCAGGAACACCGAGTAGTGACTCCAGAGTCAATTTTTCTACAGGAATCCAAACGTTTTATCGGCGCTGGAGGACTTGCATTGACCGCAGTGGTGATTACATTGAAAAATAATACATTTGTTCTTTACCTTTTCAGAATATATTCACACATACAAACTTTAAGGTTTTCCGTTGAAGCCCCGTATATTGTTGTACAAACACAGCGCAGTCAACGTTTTGTTAAACAGCATGAAGAAGAAGAGAACCCACCGAAAAACTGGCTACTTCGGGTGTAACATGACGTCAAACACACAGGCTAATAAAACATCGCATAGGCCTGTGTTACTAAACACGGCCGCGCCCTGATCTACAATTAACTTACTGTCATTTCCGGTTACCTGGCTGTATAGTGCTCTCTCTCTCTCTCTCTCTCTCTCTCTCTCTCTCTCTCTCTCTCTCTCTCTCTCTCTCTCTAATCCTGCTCGATGTAGGAAAGGAAAACAACCTGGACAGAAAGACATTACCCAGCCTGGCAACGGTCTATGCCTGCATCCTCCGCCCGGTTTCAGACCTAGATTAAGTCTGTTTACAAAATAAGCAGGCCTGGGAGAGAAAACAGGCCTAGTGTCTCCATTATGACCGTGGCCATATGACCCGACATACCTTTGTTTTGGCTGCCTGTACATTAAGTTAGCTGCATGTCTTTTACAAGGCATCGTATTCAACCCCTATCAAAAAGAGAATAGTAATGGCAAAAATTGCTTTCAACATCATGAAATCAGTATTAACATCTAGAGAGATTAACAGCGTATTAAAAGTGAGAATTGTCAAATGTTACGTATATTTAACACGGTTGTATGGCGCGGAAGTCTGGACACTGAACACGCAACTAGAAAGTCGAATAGAGGCCTAGGAGATGTGGATATACAGAAGAATATGAAGTATTTCATGGAAACAAAAACAATCAGATTCAGAGGTTCTAGAAAAACTTGGGAATTAGAAGAGTTGATGAAAGAAATAAAAAAGAGGCAAGTGAAATATTTCGGCCACGACATAACACTTATAAAATCCGTACTGATGGGCAACGTTGAGGACAATGTGAAGAAAATTAGGTGGAACTGCGGTAAAGCTGTGAAAGTGTAAACAATATAAAATGACACAAAGTAGTGCAGCTTTACATAACAGAGTTAAGACACATACAGAACGTTGCGGCAATTAGCCTTCATCAGCAAACAAACACATTCACAAACACAACATACAGTCAAGGAGAACTCCTGTGACTACATTAGAAGGTGATGACAGGACGAGAGGAACAAATGCATGGAAAAATAGAAGCAATGAAGAGAAAATGAGAATTGAAAAAAAATTTTCATTGAAAAGAATGTTAGTTGAAGAAAATGTTTAATAGAAAAAATTTTAATAGAGAAAAAAACCTGCATACTCACCTCACGTACTGATCTGTAAGTAACTAAAAAAATCAAGGGTGTAGTTATATCCGGTGCTGGGTGTTAAGGTTCAGTGAGCACATAGAAAGAAGAGGGCGGGGTAGGAGGCGTGTAAAATTGAAGGTGGTATTAACCAAGACCCCATAGTGTTATTATAGGGACGAGTCTTAAGGTCTGGGTGGACTGATGTGCGTGAACACGTGTACATACATAGACACTTCAACAGACAAAATGCTAGTGTATGTGGACATATGCAAAGTATATGCAAGAAGAGAGAGAGAGAGAGAGAGAGAGAGAGAGAGAGAGAGAGAGAGAGAGAGAGAGAGAGAGAGAGAGAGAGACAGACAGACAGACAGACAGACAGACAGACAGAGACCGAGAGAGACAGAGAGAGGAAAAGTGCCTGCGACATACCACATGGGGCCTACTGTACCCTACGAAATAGTCAGTATGGTTGATTGTCACACAACCCACTTCAGGAGCCACTCGCCCAGTGCTCGAGTTGTTGGGGCTGTGTAAGATCCAACCACTGGCAATACACGTGAAGAAGGTATGCACAGAGAAGCCAGATGTAAGGGGAGAGAGAGAGGCTCCCTCTGTCTCTCTGTCTCTCCCTCTCTCTCTCTCCCCCTCCCTTTCGCTCTCTCCTCTCACTCTCTCCTCTCTCTCTCCCCTTACATCTGGCTTCTCTGTGCATACCTTCTTCACGTGTACTGCCAGTGGTTGGATCTTACACAGCCCCAACAACTCGAGCACTGGGCGAGTGGCTCCTGAAGTGGGTTGTGTGACAATCAACCATACTGACTATTTCGTAGGGTACAGTAGGCCCCATGTGGTATGTCGCAGGCACTTTTTCTCTCTCTGTCTCTCTCTCGGTCTCTCTCTCTGTCTGTCTCTTCTTGCATATACTTTGCATATGTCCACATACACTAGCATTTTGTCTGTTGAAGTGTGTCTATGTATGTACACGTGTTCACGCACATCAGTCCACCCAGACCTTAAGACTCGTCCCTATAATAACACTATGGGGTCTTGGTTAATACCACCTTCAATTTTGCACGCCTCCTACCCCGCCCCCTTCTTTCTATGTGCTCACTGAACCTTAACACCCAGCACCGGATATAACTACACCCGAGATTTTCTTAGTTACTTACAGATCAGTACGTGAGGTGAGTATGCAGGTTTTTTTCTCTATTAACATTTTTTCTATTAAACATTTTCTTCAACTAACATTCTTTTCAATTAACATTTTTTTCAATTCTCATTTTCTCTTCATTGCTTCTATTTTTTCCATGCATTTGTTCCTCTCGTCCTGTCATCACCTTCTAATGTAGTCACAGGAGTTCTCCTTGACTGTATGTTGTGTTTGTGAATGTGTTTGTTTGCTGATGAAGGCTAATCGCCGCAACGTTCTGTATGTGTCTTAACTCTGTTATGTAAAGCTGCACTACTTTGTGTCATTTTATAACGTTGAGGACAGGCGGGCAAGGCTGAGGGCAAGCGAGCAAGAGGCTGATAACGATACAAGTGGGAAGACAACATCAAGAGATATCAACCTAACAGAATCTACAATCAAGGTGAGAGACAGACAGTGCTGAAGATCCATTGCAGCAAACCGTCATTGTGGAGACGGCACTTGATTGACTGATTGGTTCAACACCCAGCATCTAGGCACTGTTTGTGATTTTCTAGCTAATTTAACTTTCAGGACTTCCCCATTGCTGTCTCAACGGCCGACTCTCAAATCACTGAGAAAAAATCCAATCAAAACGGTCTGGTTCCAAATCGTTCTCGACTGACTTCGAGCCCACTGTGTCTGGATTGGGAGAAGCGGGAGTGTAGTGGCTCCAGCATACCAAATGGCCACCAAGACCTGTGGAAATTAATAAACACCGATGCCCGGTGACAGGGCACTGTCTAGTTGGTCATGCGTCGAAATACACTTGTATTTGCGCTGTCGTCATTTGGAGGCGACACGTTTTAATCTCGGTGTGGTAACCATAGCTTCGGATTCTTATGTTGTCTATTCTGTACTCTAATGCCCACTTCCTCCGTCTACTTCTAAGGGCGCTAACCAACACGTGTGAATATCTCTCGCCCTTGACTTGGAGACGTAAATACGAGGGCGAATCAATAAGTCACACAGTTCTGTGGGGTGGCAGGTAAATGTAGTTGGTGTTTTCTGCAGGTGTCATTAGGTGACAGCAACATCGAACTTTATATTTCCGTTCGTCTGGTGGCGCTAGGTGTCTCATGCGCATGCGCAGCGCATAAAAGAAATGGCGACTGTACTTTCGGAGTGTACAACAAAAGAGCAACATGCTGTTGTGGTTTTTTTTTTTTTTATTTGGGGGGGGGGGGGGGGGGGGGGGGGGCGCTGCCTGCAAAAGACATTCATAAGGAAATGCTTCTTGTTTATGCTGACAAATGTTTGTCCGGTAAAGCTGTGCATAGCTGGGTAGAAAAATGTTCTCAAGGACACTCTAAAATTGTTGATGAAACCCGATCTGGTCGTTCTGTTGAGATTTCAACAGAGGCATCCGTGCAGCCGGTGGAGGAGATGATTAGAGGTGACAGGTGAGTAACGATAGACTCTGTAGCATCTGCAATAGGGTGCTCACATGGTTCAACATACAGCATAATGCATGATCGATTGAAATTTAAGAAATACAATTGAAGGAGGAATACATAATGAACCGATGTGGCCTGTCCTTGCATCATCTCTGTCGATACGAAGATGAAGGAGAAGACATGCTGAACAGGACTGTTACCGGGGACGAATCATGGGTGCATCACTACCAGCCCGAATCGATGCGTGCTTCAATGCAATGGAAGCATACTTCTTCGCCTTGTGTCCAAAAATTCAAGGTTATGCCATCAGCAGGGAAGGTTATGCTGACAGTGTTCTGGGCTTCTCAATTAGTGCTTTTAACCAATTTTAAGAAGAAAGGTGACAATGCGGATTCTGAATCGCACTGTGAAGTTCTATCGATGCTTCATGATGCAATTCGAAGGAAACGTCCAGGACTGCTGACTAGAGGAGTGTTGCTTCTTCATGACAATGCCAGACCACATACGGCTCGATTAACTCAGGATAAAATTAACCAACTAATGTGGGAAGTTCTGGAACATCCACCTTAGAGCCCCGACTTAGCCCCTAGCGATTTCCACCTTTTTGGTCCACTGAAAACCCACCTCAGCGGGAGACATTTTGCGAATGACACCGAAGATGAATGTGAAGTGAAAACGTGGTTTAGAAAACAGAGCATGCAGTTCTATGCAGCTGGTTTGGGGGGACTGATAAACCGATGGGATAACTGCATCAATGTTGGTGGAAATTATGTTGAGAAAACAAGGTACAATGTATGTATACAAATAAACTGGTTTCAAGTTGTTATCGTATTTAGTTATTTTTCTACAGCCATTTGTGACTTACTTATTGACTTCCCCTCGTAGCAAGTAATTCAGAAGTCGGAGTAGGTTTGCCTGATGGCGAGGAACACTGGTAATAGGGAAAGCCAATCCGCACGCAACAATCACTATAGTCCATTCAGAAATTATTTCCCGCATTCACGATCAACTTTTGCGAAAACTGTCTGTTGTATGGTTATGAAATGTTTCCTGCCGTCTTATATTTACCCCCACCCAAGGAATATGTCTTTGATAGGTCCAAAGGCACCTTAAATCATGGAAAGCAGCGACATTTCTTTGATGTTTTGGCGAAAAACTAGTGAATTCACGCTAACAAACTTGTTTTACAGTTACGCGTGGCGACACAAGGCGTATCCAGATTCGTATGGGAGTGGGTGCAATGACTACTCTGCTGATAGGAACATGATTACCTGTTTTGCACGACGAATATAACTATGAATGTCTCTGTAGTGAGCTTCCTTCGTAACGGCCAAGACGTTGGTCCTCTTTTCATTGACGTTTATAGAATTATTCGTATGTTCGTGTGTTGTCCCCTCATTTGATAACGTGTTTCTTCTCACGTTTCTTGCTATACCACAATATGTCAGTTTCCACCGCAATATTACTCTTCTGATGGTATTCAATGCGAGATAGTTTTTTTTTTTTTTCAATGCCAGTTGCTTGTCACCGTTGAGGGCTTGCGGAACTGAAAATTCATCACTGTGAAATACAAATATTGCCATTGACAAGTTGTATTGTTTGTGCCGATGCTGTCATGTTAAGGGCCTGCAGTTATTCTGAACAGTTGGAGCAAAAATATCCCAGTAGATATGCGTGTGGATTCACGTCTGCATCTGCCCAGACCTTAATCTGTGTCGGACGATTCCAGTAGGTTGATGACTGCTCTCGGTTGCATAAAATTCAATCCATCCTCTCTCCAATAGTTATCTTCCTCTTTCAACACATTGGTCCTCACATTTTGTTCCACTAACTTTTATCAATATTTAACAGCACAGACTGGGTTAGTATCTTGACATTAGACAATTTGAATATAGTATTGTCAACTGCCACCTGTCCTTTAATTTTAGCCCACACAAGTTCTACAGGGTTAAACTGAGAATGGTACAGTGGATGTCTCAATCACCCACGGCCATGTTCTTCTATTAACTTGTCAATTTGACATTTCTTGCTTTTTGGCGTCTGTTTTACAAGGGACAACAATTCTAGCTAGAAATACGTTTCTGGAAATGGTATGTTTTCCATTCGGAGCCATTTCTTTATTGCTTCCGTTGTGCTCGATGCCGTAGGTATTTTGTCTTCTTGGGCAACAACATTGTGATATGATACATTATCCCTAATTAGACAAGACAGTCTACCTAGAGATGGAAGCACTTTACACTCGAGCCAATCTCTAAATACATTACCATTCATCTCATTATGATAATCCCTATTGTCTGTATGTTTTGATACGAACACGAGTCCAGCATTCTGTAGTAAGACATTATGCGTACTACCAGCAATGGCTATGACCAAACGCTGTCCTTTACTACTGGGCATACATCGCTTTATCTTTCCATCCACTGATTGCCATTCCTTTTCATTTGCGTGATGCGCATTGATACACGTTTCATCCAAATACTCTAGGTCATAATTTTCTTTGCGCGTTTCCCTTATTTCACGTAGGTATTTGCTTCTGATGGCTCCTAAATGCAGCTGTTCGCAAATGATATTTCTACCTCCCTTGTACTTTCTAAAGGCGAAGTCTAATGTCCTTATAATTTTCCACAAAGTTGTCTTGGATAGCTATATGTCATTGTTTTTTCTCAACCTAAGATTTCTCACAGTCACTGTTTCTTTGGTATCCAGGACTTTTATAATAGCTCGCCTTATGACATCCTTGTCAAAGCTGTCTACAATTGCCTTTCTAAATACCGTTTGCTTATTGCGTGGTGGTTACATTCCAGACTCCTGCACCCATCGACGAAATGACCGTTTACTCAAACCCGATGCATGCGCTGTTCTTTTCTCGGAATTTGTAATAGTATATAAAACAGTTTCCTGCGGTCAGCTTCTTGATAAAAAAAAATATGTGTACAACTTCATAGCGATGCTTTGAAGTGTATACAATTTCACATTCAATCCCATTCAACAATATTCACACATTCAGATGTTAGCGATAACTGGTAAGATTTGTATTTTAAAAAAATAATCACGTTTTATGAAAGCACCCACATTACTGACGACACCTCTGAACGCGCCCCCCCCCCCCCCCCCCCCCCCCCCCCGTTCCCCTAAGCGAAGTGTTTGTCATAAGGTCATTCTCGTGTACCACACCACGAGAAAATTAACTATTGAGCGCTGATGTTTCTGGGTGAAGATGTAATACATTTAATAATATGCACTTCATCTCTGACCCGTAAATTATATACCGCATATAAACAAACATTGACATCTACTGTACAATCTCCAGAACAAAAATGTGTTTGTTGGATGAACATAATGATAAGGTTATAATGATAAATATTATCATTTTCCCTCAGTTGGTTACTGAGATATGGATGTTTTATATTGGGGCAACCAAATGTGAATGGACTATAGAGGTAGTACCACATGTATGGACAACGCCTGAGTTCAAAGCTAGCAAACGCCCAAAAACTTTACATCAAAGTGACTCCTTTCCTCACAGTGTTAGAGAAAGGCAAACTTGTCTGCAATGTAACTGGTCACTCGCCCCATAATCCCGTAACACAGTTAACGTGGAGGCGGGTAGAGACAACCTGTAGTGAGGCTACCTTGCGAGGCATGTGTTATCCGTGATTCAGTGGGCAGGTAGTACTGCATCCGTGCACAAGCCGGGCAAAGATGAGGAGAGCTAGGAGTAGCGCATACCGAGGTCTTGTGTGTAGTTCTTTTCAGAGGAAAGGCCAAACGGACTAATAATCTGATTGCAAATGGTAACGTAAGAAAATGGGACTCTTCGCTGGTTGTTGAAGATAAGGACCCGCGCGCATGGGAATGTCCGTTCTGGACTCAACTCCTTGTCTTCTTTCTCCTCTTATCTTCCATTGGGGCATCGACTGGCAAGCAACCCACCCAAGCCCTTCTACCCTCAGCTATTCCAGCAGCCCCGTTCATGTCCTCCCGTATTGTTCTTTTCTGTTTCTACTTCTCTCCTCCCTGTATTTGTATTTCTAGTTCCTCCTCTGGTTCTTGTGCCCCGTATATTCCAAACACAGGCCTTTCTAGTTATACATTCCCAGGATTTCTCTATGTGTGCCCCAACCAGCGCCTGTGTCTTTTCTTCACCTCTTGGTTCAGTGCTATTGTAAACACAGAAGTCACAAACAATATACTGCACTAATTAATGCCTGGCATATCTCGCTGCATCTCTGCAGGTGCATACTGCAGGGTCATATATCATATGAAGTGAATAAATGAATTATACTGTGGCTGAAATACTTACCACACATAGTCATTGATAGTGTTCGAATGAGGAGCATCATTTATCCCCAGGTTAACGCAAATTCAAAAGGAAATCTTTCTGCTTGCACAAAACTGATTTCAACAGCATAATTGCCCCAGCATTTATTGGCTGCTCGTGATTTTCTAACCAATTGTACGTTCAATAGTTTGCCTCTGCTTTCTGAACGGCCGACGCTCACCCATTGTGAAATTCAAAGTAAAGCAGTCTGCTTCACGCGAGTGACTTCACACCCGGGATGTCGGGATTGTGAATCCACAGACCCCGACCTCTGAGACGAATGTTACGAATACCTTGGACTACCAGCGTACCAAACAACGAGAGTCTGAAAATGGCTAATGAAAGCAGAACTGTATACACAACTATTAAGAAGGCTCGTTAGAATGCAACACCAAGAATTACAAGCACTGGCCGTACATCAACGAAGATCTGCTAATAGAGAAAGAGGACACCCAAGAAGAAAATAGATTGATGACATCAAAGAAATTGTACAGTCACACGGAATGATACTGTCCAATGCCGCCCATCGGGCGTCGGGGCACCAATTATTCCTCCCCACAACGCTTGATTGCTTGATGATGATGATTATTATGATGATGGTGATGATGATGATGCTGATGATGATGATGATGACGACAAAGGGAGATTTGTGGTCATGAATTGAGGCATTGGAGATCGGCGGGAAAAGAAGCAAGGGCAGACATAGAGCAATGGTGTTGGACATACTGCGACGGTTGCATGGAGGCATATAATTAACGACCCAGGACACCCAGGACCCGGAGCTGTGTGGAGACATGCATGCCTACGCCAGCTGGCAGAGCACATAGTGATGGGTGTGTCAGATCAATCAAGCGATCTCGGTGTGCTAGATCGATCCCGCGACCTGGTTTTAAAAGAAGCGATACAGTTCACCACCAGTTAGAAAACTTGACTATCCAGACGCGTGGAGCATGCTGAATTGTTCACATCTACGAGGTCATGTCTTAACAGTGCAGATAACCCTTCTACAAGCCTTCAGTTGTATTGGGTTAGACATGGTATCAGACCCATATTGTTGTGGTCTGTACTTCCGACTCACTATGGCATGACCCCTGGCCAGTGGATCGAATGGCTTCCCTGTAAACCTTGACCAGTTTTTTTTACGCTTGCTCGCTTTACACGGAAGCGTAGTCCAGACACACTAGTTATAGTAGTTAAAACCAGTTAGTTGCATATCCACCACAGGAGGTCACAGTCAACACCTGCATGTTTTGCTGTTAACTCTTGGCAAGTTTACGTTCAGTAGTTTGCCATTGCTTTCTGAACGACCGGTACCCGTACCATTTCGTAAACAACCAACGCAAAACGGTCTACTGGCAAATAGTCTGTAGCTGTTTTTTGAACGCGAGGTAAGCGGAATTACGAACTGCGTCCGTAATGCCATCGCCACGGAGCAGGCACTTCCAGTAGTTCTGGGCTGAATTTTGCGTGTGGATTAGCCTTCCCCATTAACAGCGTCCCTCGCCATCAGGCGAACCCACTCCGACTTCAGAGGTACTTGTAATTTACGTCCCCAAGTCAAGGACGATAGGTCAACATTTTAGTCCAACTGTCCGCTGTAGGGGCCGAACCCCTTACCTCGGCATCAGCACACCTCGGATGTTTAAGAACGCGTTCTTATCCATTCGGCCATGCTGACCTGCACCCTGACCAGTGAATCGGACAGCTCTCACGTGAAGCTAAGTGAGGCAATCAGCGCGTCACGTGGTCAGTATCACAACGGCCGCATGTCTTCCCATGACATTTCTGGGACCCATTTTAGGCTGGGTCCACCGGAGTATATACTCATATACAGAGTATATATTAAAAGACAGAGTATATATTTTGTTGCGTATCCCTTACGGGACGTTGCAGTCAACACCAGCATTTTCAGCTGCTGTTGATGTACTAGGCAAGTGTTACGTTCAGTAGTTTGCCATTGCTTTCTGAACGACCGGCCCCTATACCGTTTTCGAAAAAAACCAGCACCTCCGTGTTTCGAACCCGGGTATACGGGCTCATAAACCGCGTTCGCAAGCCCTTTAGCCACAGAGACCGGTGTATATTAATAGACAGAGTATATTCTCATAGAGTATATACTAATAGACAGAGTATATATTAATAGACAGAGTATATACTAACAGACAGAGTATATATTAATAGGCGGAGTATATACTCATAGACAGACTATATATTACTAGACAGAGTATATATTAATAGACAGTATATATTCAGACAGGCAGGCAGACATATACATACACATACACCCACACGGAAATGAGGGAGACAACAGAGGCGCAGGTAAACAGAGATGCGAGTGACGAAAAGAGAAGAAGGTGATAATCATAGAAGAGGAAAGCAAAAAGGAAAGAGGGCGAGAAAAAGAGACCAGAGAGACAAACAGAGAGGGGGAAGACAAACAGAGAGGAAGGATATAAACAAAGAAAGGGAAAGTAAAGACAACCCCGCGGAAAGAAGAACAGAGAAGGATCAGACAACCGTATCCCCACACTATTACATATCACAGAAGACAGAGGACAACAGATGGCCCAGAATTGTTTTGACGGCACACAAATCGCGTTACCATTTGCTGTAGATGATGATGATGATGGTGATGATGATGATGATGATGATGATGATGATGATGATGATGATGATGATGATGATGATGATGATGATGATACACGCGCGCAAACACACCACCATGATCTGCCAAACAGGTCTACGCACCATCTCCCGGACAGTCGAATCCCCAACCCTTCACGGTAGGAGTCGGGTGTACTACCTACGGCACCTCATCGCCCACACGCCTACGAGACAACACCCACAGAACTACCCCTGCACACAGACCAGGTCGGCCGTTGGAAATTTACTTCGACGCACTACTCTGAATGCTAATCCGAGTTGAGGTTTCCCTCGACATAATTTAAGCCAGGAGCGGCGTTAATGAAAGGCTCCATGTTTTCGGCATGTTTGTTTCACGTTTAAAGTTGCATTGCTTTCAATCCACTGACTCGACGTCTGTTTTTTCAAGAAGAAATTAAAGAGAAGCGTTGCAGATTACGCGTGCCAAGAATCAGTCCTGTTACCGCAAATGTAAATATGCAACAAGGTAGTCTTTAGTGCCGGGATATGCAGACATTTCTTTGTGAAGGTTGGTTTAGAGATAGGTGTTTGTTTCTAACTCGACAAGGCATGGGTTCGAATTCTGCTGTAGACCATCTTTATAGATCAGGGGTCGAGAATGTGAAACTCCCCGAGATCCAAAGACTAGATTAGATGGCTTTCCCTAGGCATCCGATGCCCTCCCATTAACTCTGGTCAGTGGATCGGATGGCTCCCCCGTGACAACTGGCCAGTGGATAGGATGGCTTTCTCATGACCCTGGCCAGTGGATAGGATGGCTTTTTCATGACACATGGGCAGTGGATAGGAGCTTTTTCATGACACATGGGCAGTGGATCGGATGGCTTTCTCCTGACCCCTGGCCAATGGATAGGATGGCTTTCTCATGACCCTGGCCAGAGGATAAGATGGCTTTTTCATGACACATGGGCAGTGGATAAGATAGATAGCTTTTTTTCATGACACACGGGCAGTGGATCGGATGGCTTTCTCATGAGCCCTGGCCAGTGAAAAGGATGGCTTTCTTATGACATGTGGGTAATGGATCGGATGGCTTTCTCATGACCCCTGGCCAGTGGATCGGATGGCTTTCTCATGACCCATGGGCAGTGGATCGGATGGCTTTCTCATGACACATGGGCAGTGGATCGGATGGCTTTCTCATGACCCCTAGCCAGTGGATAGGATGGCTTTCTCATGACCCCTAGCCAGTGGATCGGATGGCTTTCTCATGACCCCTGGCCAGTGGATCGGATGGCTTTCTCATGACCCCTAGCCAGTGGATAGGATGGCTTTCTCATGACATATGGGTAGTGTATCGGATGGCTTTCTCATGACCCCTGGCCAGTGGATAGGATGGCTTTCTCATGACACACGAGTAGTGTATCGGACATTTTTTCTCATGACACATGGGCGGTGGATCGGATAGCTATCTCATGACACATGGGCAGTGGATCGAATGGCTTTCTCATGACACATGGGCAGTGGATAAGATAGATAGCTTTTTTTCATGACACATGGGCAGTGGATCGGATGGCTTTCTCATGAGCCCTGGCCAGTGGAAAGGATGGCTTTCTTATGACATGTGGGTAATGGATCGGATGGCTTTCTCATGACCCCTGGCCAGTGGATCGGATGGCTTTCTCATGACCCATGGGCAGTGGATCGGATGGCTTTCTCATGACACATGGGCAGTGGATCGGATGGCTTTCTCATGACACACGGGCAGTGGATAGGATGGCTTTCTCATGAGCCCTGGCCAGTGGATCGGATGGCTTTCTCATGACCCCTAGCCAGTGGATAGGATGGCTTTCTCATGACACATGGGCAGTGGATAGGATGGCTTTCTCATGACACATGGGCAGTGGATAGGATGGCTTTCTCATGACACATGGGCAGTGGATCGGATGGCTTTCTCATGACCCCTGGCCAGTGGATAGGATGGCTTTCTCATGACACACGGGCAGTGGATCGGATAGCTATCTCATGACACATGGGCAGTGGATCGAATGGCTTTCTCATGACACATGGGCAGTGGATCGAATGGCAAATCTCTTATCCCTATTCCGTGAATCTGAAGCCTTTACTCTGATCTCCAGTCATGGATCTGAAGCCTTCCCATTATACCACAGGCCGTAAATTGGGTGCCTTTGTCTTGATCTACCCACGGGCCACTGAATGGAAGCCTTCCCTTTATTCCCCATGCCGTTAATCGCATGCCTTTGCTTTGATCTACCCACAGACCACAGCGGGCTTTCCTTAGATCTCTAGGCCGGGGAGGGTCGAACGACTTCTCCCTGATCCCTAGGCCTATTATTCTTCTTTCGCTCTTTATGCCCCATTGTAACATAGATCTTCAACCAACCCAAGTGTCTTACCCTAGGCTATCCCATGCCGCCCCGTCCATTTCCTTCACATATTATTCACCCGAGACCTATAGCTTTCAATTTTCACATTGCCCAGTGGATCCTCTGGTCTCTACTTGTTCCCTTGACTTCTTTGGGTGCCCAGAAACTCCAGATAATTATTATATTGTCCCTTAAGTGGTGCACTGTTATTTGAACAAAGAGAGCTCCAACAATCGCTTGCAAATAGCTTACAGTGTTAACTGGTTCAATGCCGAACAGTAGATTAGGACCGAACATGGTGCACAATCAAATGAACTTGTACTATCCTGTAAAATTAAATAAAGCCTATTGGGGGTATGGTGCCTGCATAGGCCATTTGGCACTAAACCATTATGGCATGAAAATAGAGTCTTCCACTAGTCAACTGCCATGGGATGATTAATCGTCTTAAACGACTTCCCATATCTGCCATGGACTTATATATCGCCGAAATGTCACTGCGAAATGTTGTCACAAGAAACATATCGATACAGTATTTTTCCCCCTAAGCAACATGCTGTAATGTAATATATAATACATTTTCTCTAACATATTAACAACTTTTAGGTCATAAATGTGACACGCCCCTACTTCACATTTTCCGCAATCCATTTTTGTTTGGTACAAACCTACTTTTTGTGTGGCACTGAATCTGTTAATTTATATTATTATTATTATTATTATTAATATTATTATTATTATTATTATTATTATTATTATTATTATTATTATTTACAAGATGGAAAACATACTCGGCAATAAAAAGCTGTCAAACGCAGTGAGTAAACGCGAGCTGACTACGACTTCCAGCATGAGAATGGAGGTGGAGGCGGTAACAGCGGCATTCTGTTGGTTAGAGGAGACCACTGCAACACACTGCATTCATTACGGACTCAAGGAGTATACTTAGTAAGGTGGAGAGAGGAACGTTTCATGTGAAATGGCTATCCTCGCTTCAGAGGTCACAGATTGTATGAGTTGTATGGATTTTTTTCCCCTGGCCATGCGGGAGTACAGGGGAATGAAAATACTGATAGGCTGGCAGGGAATGCACCTCTTGGTGGTAGATTATCTATGGACAAGGGAGAGGTGGCCGTGCGCCTGTGGGACTAGGTGGAGAAGGTGGGGGATCAGATTGAGAACCCATATGTGGAAAGAATGAGATTGCGGGGGATCGGCAGGGGTTCTGGTAGAATCTCAAAGCTGAGAGGGAAGATCAGGAGAACTTTCAATCAGATAGCGGTGGGAACGATTAGTATTATGACTCTTCGCTGGCTGTTGAACGAGAGGACGGAGCACATATGGGAATGTCCTGAGTGCAGTGGTGTCGGTTCTTAGCTCAACTCAACAACTCAACTCATTAGAGAGCTGAATCGCTATACAGAAACCATATTGTTGTATGCACGTAAACCATGGACAATAAGCAGACAAGATGAGAAACAGCTAACGCAAGTGGAAACGTAGTTAATGAGGTCAATGCAGAGAATACAACGGGCCGGCTGAAACATGAATGAGACGCACGGCAAGACACACATGAAAACCCCAACCCCGGATCTTAATATGAAGCTAAGAACAGTAACAATGTCACCTGTATGCATGTCGTGAGAGGCGGTAAGTGAGGGTTAGCTTGTCACTGGCTGTCCCTGGTCACAGACAACTTCAGCTGCAAAATCCGACCAACTATAGGGTGTATTTTTAATGACTGTGCAGTGTTTGAAAATATTGCCGGTCCAAGTTTTGTATTCACCCTCTGTAAAGCTCATGCATCATAATCCATCCATCCATCATGTGCCATGCCGGTAAGCGTGGGCGGTCATGTTCTGCCATCTCACTCGATCACCAGAGTCATGGATCAGCTCCGTGTTTCTGTCTCGACCATGCCACAAGGCCAAGCC
Source organism: Cepaea nemoralis (assembly GCA_014155875.1). Classification (NCBI taxonomy): domain Eukaryota; kingdom Metazoa; phylum Mollusca; class Gastropoda; order Stylommatophora; family Helicidae; genus Cepaea; species Cepaea nemoralis. The sequence continues at coordinate 742,194 of JACEFZ010017451.1, read as the reverse complement.
ATCCAGGTACTTGCTTCTAGGTCTTCCCCTTGGTCTGTTCCCCTCGATCTTACCAGTTGTCACCAAATTCTCCAATTCATTTCTTCTCATAACATGCCAAAGAATTTTGACTGTCTACGTCTAATTTCTCTAATCAATTTACGATCTTCATTTGTTTCTTGAAGGACTTGTTCATTGGTCTTTCTGGCTGTCCATGGTATTCTTTGCATTTTCCTCAGAAACCACATCTCTACAGCCATCAGATGTTTTTCAGCCTGACTGCTCATTGTCCACGCTTCACATCCATATAAAAGTACAGGTGCTATGTAGCATCTCAACACTCTTTTTCTCGTTTCAATTGACATCTTTTTATTGGTCAATATGTTTTTCATCTTGCTAAAGGCTACTTTTGCCATGGCGATTCTTGTTCTAATCATCTAAGCATCATAATAGGTAAATAAAAAACTTAGACCGGCAATATTTTCGAACACTGCACAGTCATTAAAAATACACCCTGTAGAAACAAATATAGCCATGAGGAACCAACAACACAGGCAATGCAGAAATTTGGCTCTTATAGAAGAGTTCTTGCATGTTACATAGAACCAGTTTTAACATACGGTTGCGAATCCTGGACAATTAGTAAACAGGTGAAATAATCCATGGAAGCCAGATGTGGTTTTAGTTGTTTTTTTTTTTTTTCTCGCACATACTGAAAAACAGGAAAGATTTGCGGAAAGAGAGATAGAGGAAGACAGCATGAGAAGATTCTTGACAGTCTTGTGTCATGGCACGGAAGGGAGTCATCACACGAATTGATCCACGCGGCCGCAGATCGCAATTTGTGGAGAGGCATGATCGCCCACGCCAGCCGGCAAGGCTCTGAATGATGAGAAGTACGTCGCACCCAGTGAGACAACAAAAGCAGGCGTCGAAGCCTCGTCAGACCGCGATCATTAGTAATGAGTACATTCTTAGCGCAACTCTGTCACCTTCGCTAACAAGCCGCTAATTTTGCCAGAGCTAAAGACTATAACCTACTCTTCGCGATGTTCAACTCTCATGTTATTTTTACCGCGTGGAGGGTGTACACGGGGTCTCCTGTTCTCCGCCCTTATCCGAATTGGCCAGGTGTCTAATTTCACTACCAAAGAGATCAGGTGTAAAAAGTTAGTTACGTCCTTTACAGGACGTCGCAGTCAACCCCGGCATTCTGAGGCTGTTTATGATTTCTTGGCAAGTTTACGTTCAGTAGTTTGCCATTGCTGAGAGAGAGAGAGAGAGAGAGAGAGAGAGAGAGAGAGACAAAATGAGACAGAAAGTGAGAGAGACAGAGAGAGCGAGAGAAGAAGAAGGCACGCACAAGTGTGCATGCACACACTTTATGGCCCGATAGCGGGGGAACAGTATATACACGACACAGCACAAACAACCACCGGGAAATTATCCACCTGCCCCAGACATTCTGAACAGGGAACATACCCCTTCCCCCCCCCCCCCACACACACACACACACAGACACACTCGCCGTTCTGTCCCCCAACATCAAAACATGTGCGGTGTTTCCCACTCGGCCCTGGGACGCGCTAAAACAAAGCTGACACTGGGATTTCACACCCGCTACCTGGGCACATCAGGGAAGCAATAATACATAATAAAGCTGTAAGCTACCATTCATTCATAACGTGCCATGCCGATAAGCGTGGACGGTCATGTTTCGCCATCTCACTCGATAACCAAAGTTGTGGATCAGCTCAGTGTTCTTGTCTAGACCATATCACGTGGCCAAGCCATCCAGGTATTTACTTCTCTGCCTTCCCCTTGTTTTCCTCCCCTCAATCTTGCCAGTTGTCACCAAGTTCTCCAATTTATTTCTTCTCATAACGTGACCAAATAATTTTGACTGCCTACGTCTAATGTCTCTACTCAGTTTACGATTTCCACGTATTTCTTGTAGGACTTGCTGATTGGTTTTTCAGTCTGCCCATGCTATTCTCTGCATTTTCCTAAGAAACCACATTTCCACAGCCATCAGATGTTTTTCAGTTCGTCTGCTCATTGTCCACGCTTCACTTCCATACAAAAGTACAGGTTCTATGTAGCACCTCAACACTCTTTTTCTCATTTTATTGGTCAGTATGTTTTCTATCTCACAAAAGCCTACCTTGGCCATGGCGATTCTTGTTCTAATCTCTAAGCTACTATGCATGAGACGATAGGCGGCTAACAAGGGTCGGCCTGGGATTGGCTACCTTATCCTGCAGACAACTTAGCTGCAAAGTGCAACCAATCATTAACAAGTCTAGAGGTCAGCGTGGCCGAGTTGATAAGAGCGAGCTGATGCCGAGGTAGCGGGTTCAACTCCTACTCCTGTCAGCTGAACTAAAATCTCGACTCCTCTTCCTTGACTTGGGGATGTAAATTACAAGTACCTCAGAAGTCGCAGTGGGTTCGCCCGATGCCGAGGGACACTGGCAATAGGGAAAGCTAATCCACATGCAAATCTCAGTCTAGTGACAACTACGCTTGGATTCAAAGCGAGCTCAACACTCAGGGGGGGGGGGGGGGGGGGGGGGGGGGTAACTAGTCTAGTTAAGAAAATAGCAGGGTTTGCGTGAATTTGAGGATCAATGCTTCATTGAGAGTGAAGTAGAAGGTGGATGAAATGGTAGTGGTGGTTGTGGTGGTGGAGGAGTAAGAGGAAGAAGTCAGTTAGTCGCGGTTCCAACTTCACGGCAAAGGGTCGTCCCCATAATGCTCCGTTCCTGTGCCAGTGAATATCACACATGCTCCTCGTTGCCCCATGTGAGTATAAGTAGGAGGAAGGCAGAGGAGGAATATGATAGAAAAGAAGAGGACGAAAAGGGGTTGGAGGAGAAGATGAGGAGGAGGACAAGACGAAGAAGGGTACAATAAAGTGTCAGTTAGTGGGTCGGTCAGTCAGTTTGTGAATCCTCGTGGAGACTCAAGCCCACTCTTAAGCCCAATTCATTGGCAGTTAGGCCGACTAAGCTGTGAGAAATGCTGGCCATCTATCGAAGTAGAATTGGAGGTGAGACTTGCCCCCGACCATGTACCCATGTACGATCTTCACGGGGAACATAATGCAGAGCTTGCCTTCCCCACTCCAATCTCAGAAACCCGCGGGGTGTACAAGGCTGGAATTTCACATCTACGGCGAGGCATATTAGGATGTCACTAGGTCAGAGTTCGACACAGCGCTGACATGGATTACTCACAGAAAAGTATATACAAGGATATCTGAAGTCGGAGTGGGTTCGCCTGGTGGTAAGGGACACTGGTAACTGGGAAAGCTAATCCACACACAAACATCAGTCCAGTGCACTAGAATTAGTAGCACGTGTATGGACTATTCTTGAGTTCAAATGGAGAGAAGTAAGTGGACATGACACCTTGGTAAGCGAACATGGCACCTTGGTAAGTGGACATGGCACCTTGGTAAGTGGACATGGCACCTTGGTAAGTGGACATGGCACCTTGGTAAGTGGACATGACACCTTGGAAAGTGGACATCACACCTTGGTAAGTGAACAAGACACCTTGGTAAGCAAACAAGACACCTTGGTAAGCAAACAAGACACCTTGGTAAGCAAAGACACCTTGGTAAGCAGACATGTCACCTTGGTAAGTGGACGTGACACCTTGGTAAGAGGACGTGACACCTTGGAAAGCGGACAAGACACCTTGGAAACCGGACATGACATCCTGGTAAGCGAACATGACACCTTGGTAAATGGACATGACATCCTGGTCAGCGGACATGACACCTTGGTAAGCGGACATGGCATCCTGGTAAGCGGACATGAAATATTGGCAAGCGGACATGACTCCTTGGTAAGCAAACATGACACCATGGTAAGCAGACATGACATCCTGGTAAGCATATATGACACCTTGGTAAGCGGACATGACATCCTGGTAAGCATACATGACACCTTGGTAAGCAGACATGACATATTGGCAAGCGGACATGACTCCTTGGTAAGCAAACATGACACCATGGTAAGCAGACATGACATCCTGGTAAGCAGACATGACATCCTGGTAAGCGAATAAGACACCCTGGTAAGCTGACATGACACCTTGGTAAACGGACATGACACCATAGTAAGCGGTAGTAAACGAGCTTACAAAGACCCCCTGAAGGCTTCATTTATGAGATGTGGTCATCATCATCATCATCAGGTGACCTGCCAGCTGGCGCAGGTGTTCATGTCTCTCCACAGATTTTGATCTTTGATGTCTGTGATCAACACTGCTGATGATATGCTTCTATGCCACTATGCTTCTATGCCACTGTCTCAGTCCATCCAGCATCATTTCCCTTGGTCTGTGTCTCCCTCTCTTCCCCCTGATCTTTCCAGTTGTCACAATGTTCTCCAATGCCTCACTTCTCATCACATGACCAAAGAAAGCTGTTTGTCTCTTTCTTATTGTTGTAAATAATGTTCTGTTTCATTAGCCTCTTTCAGGCAGTCGTTACTCTGGTAGTCCAAAGAATTCACAAATTCATCTCAGGAACCACATATCTATTGCTTCTAATTCTACCTAATTTGCTAAGAATAGTATTCCAAATAAAACAGGGCACATTGCTACTAATCGCCCACCTGGCATAGTCAAATTTCTGCTGGTGTAACAGAGCTAATGTATAACAAGAGATGACACCATCAGAAAGGTTTACAGACATTGAGGGGGCTTCACACTATAACTTTAACAGTGTGCTAGAAATTGCAATAATCAAGCCATTGTCTTGTAACCTGTCAATACTGTTGTTAAGGATGTTACGAGTTTTCAGCATGTGACATCATGGTGCAGATGGAACATGATGATGTCATAAGGACAGTTTAAAGATGGCCACCCCACTTTTGACATGCACCAAAGAGGAGCAGCATTCTGTTATCCGTTTTTTAAATCAGTGAAGGGGTGAAACCTATAGCAATTTATCGGTGAATGAAGGTCGTTCTGGATGGTCGAAACTGTGGAATGAAGGATATCATCAATAGAATTGATCCAAAACACCAGGGGCCAATATCTGTGGATGTATGTTGGTTGGTTTGTTGGATGCAAGGATGGACGGTTGGATGGACAGTTGGATGGATGGATGGATGGATGGTTGGTTGGATGGATGAATGGATGAACGGTTGGTTTTGGTTGGTTGGTTTTGGTTGGTTGAATGATTGGTTGGTTGGTTGGTTGGTTGGTTGGTTGGTTGGGTGGTTGGTTGAATGGTCAGTTGGTTGAATGGTTGGTTGGTTTGTTGAATGGTTGGTTGGTTGGTTGAATGGTTGGTTGGTTGGTTGAATGGTTGGTTTGTTGGTTTTGATTGTTGGTTGGTTGGTTGAATGGTTGGTTGGTTGGTTAGATTATCCTTATTCAGTCCTTAAGTGCTCATATCAATTCCTCAGTTTCCGTCCAAGAATGTAACAGCTGACGACACCAGTTCTGTGACAGTTGACTATTCTTCTCTGGCTCACCTGCACATGTCGCCTGCATGAATACCTACCTCATTTGACAGAATACATGCCAATGATGACATGATGACTGTCAATACTTCAGTTTCCCAACGACTTGTGTCCCTAATCAGCAACATCTATACACCCACGGTTTTACAACTGCCCATGGACATTAAGGCCGGCACCCTGCATAGCCATAAATCTGGTGATTAGTGTAACTTCAGGTGAATACTCAACTGCATCAGCTGCCTTACAAGGGAAAAGTCTTTCCACAGATACAGCTCACTTTAGGTCCAATAAAATAGAAGCTTATATGTAACGTTATGTGAGAAGTGGTGTGTGAAAACAGATCTGTCAGAAATAGATGATAGTTACATGACCAATGAAATACGAGATTCTGTATATAACGCCATGCAAATGTGAATATGTTTACAGCTGTGAGTGTAATGAAAGTACCTCTATCAGCTTTAAATAATTGCTTTATGTTGTTTTATATTAGAATTACAGCCGGTAACGGTATGGCAATGGCAGTCTCTTGACGACTACAAGTATGAACAAAGCAATTATAATGGCACTGGGAGTTTGGTTTATGTGCAAATAAATTTACAGGTATGTAACGATTAAACATAAAAACAATATGCAGGTAAAGACAAAGGTAATACTGCATTCTGATGTAGCAGTGTGAAGTGTTGAGACTTGACAAACTTTATGTCTGATCTGTTCTTTTCCTCACCACTTTCTCTACCTGACAATTCCCCAAAACTTATCAGAACATCTGGCACCTACTTCATGAGGGACCGAGGTGGCATATTAGTTAGGGCGAATGCATGCTGAAACTGTTGTCCTGGTACAATCTCCAGAGGAGAAGGAGAGTGACTACAATGAAGAAGCAGCAGCAGCAGCGGCAGAGGAGGAGGAGGAGGAGGAGGAGGAGGAGGAGGAGGAGGAGGAGGAAGAGGAGGAGGAGGAGGAGGAGGAGGAGGAGGAGGCGGAGGAGGAGGAGGAGGAGGAGGAGGAGGAGGAAGAAGAAGAAGAAGAAGAAGAAGAAGAAGAAGAAGAAGAAGAAGAAGAGAAGAAGAAGAAGAAGAAGAAGAACAAGAAGAACAAGAAGAACAAGAAGAACAAGAAGAAATGGAAGGAGAACAAGAACAAGAAGAAAGACAAGATGAAGAAGACAAAACTACAGAAGCATATAAACATATGTATAATGCATTTGGGAAGATTAGTAAAGCAGTGAAACAGATTGAGATGTAGAGAGAATGATATGGTGGGGTGATCGGCAGGGGCTCCGGGCGAATCTCAAAACTGAAAGGGACGACCAGGAGAACTTTCAATCAGATGGCAGTTGGAATGATTAGCAATATGACTCCTCACTGGCTGTTGAATGAGGGGACGGGGCACATGTGGGAATGTCCTGAGTGCAGTGATGTTGATTTTTAGCTAATCTCAACTCAACTTGTAACACCTGCAGATTTCAATACCTCAGATTTTCTACCAAAAAGAAACTAAATTGCGACTACTGATAAATACAATAAAACCATCCATGTTGGATATATTTGCAATCACCATGGAAGAAAAATAAGTGTGTATGAGCTCAAATGTATGAGAAAAATTCTTAAATATTGTGTACTGAGAAGAAGAAAAATAGTGAAATTTTACAAGACCTAAACACTGAAGAAGACTGGCTTAAAAAAAAACAAATAAAAGTAGTGTCAGTGGGAAACTAAAATAATTTGGTCATATTAAAGGCTAAGCTAAAGTGGCTTGTAGAAACAGTGATGGAAGACATGATTGCTGGTAGAAGAGGCTGGGGTGGGCCAGCATGAAGATCAGCACAGGACACTGCAGACACATTGGGCATAAGGGTGCATGAAGGATGATTGATGGTAAGAGACCATGAGGCTTTTTGGTGCACAGTGATGACAGTGATGCCGTGGTGAGAGTGATGCCGTGATGAGAGGGATGCCATGATTAGGGTGATGCCATGATGAGAGCAATGTCATGATGAGATGGATGCTGTGATGAAAGTGATGCCATGAGAGGGATGCTGTGATGAGAGTGATGCCATGATGAGAGGGATGCTGTGATGAGAGCAATGCCATGATGAGAGGGATGCTGTGATGAGAGCGATGCCATGAGAGGGATGCTGAGATGAGAGTGATGCTATGGTGAGAGGGATGCTGTGAGAGGGATGTTGTGATGAGAGCAATGCCATGATGAGAGGGATGCTGTGATGAAAGTGATGCCATGAGAGGGATGCTGTGATGAGAGGGATGCTGTGATGAGAGTGATGCCATGATGAGAGCGATGTCATGCAGGTGACCTGTTACATGATGACAATGAGCTTTAAAAAAAAAGATGCTTAAATGTCAACAGAGTCGACTTCATTGCACGGGTTTTTATCCCATATGGCTCAGTCTCTTTCCGCAGCGCTGAAAGCGTCGCACAAAGCACAAAATCTGTAGCTCCGCGACGACCCTCAGGAATCTCTGAAAAAAATGCACTCGTGAACCAAAGGACGTTACCCGGAATCGAACCCACAACCTTTGGAGCCCGAGTCAGATGGCTTGACCACTTCGCCATGGAGACTCCCCCAATGAGCTCCACCAATAAGCAAATGCCCAACAAAAAACTCAAACAATTGAATTGAGTCAAGAATTTCAAATTTGGGGGGGGGGGGGGCTGAGTGATCTCAAGGTATGGTGTCCACCTCGAGTGCCCTAGGTCCAGGGTTCAAGCCCCGGTGAGGATCGGGATTTTTTCACGTGGACTTCTAGTAACAAAAGTTTTCCCTGGTCTTTGAGTAGTGAGATCAGATGCCCTTGTATATTGTTGCACACGTAAAAAATCCCTTGGCAGTTGGAAATTGAAAAAGAGTACCCTAACGGTGCTGCCCAGGCAAAATTTCTAGTTAAAAATCTACCCAAAGTATTTCAGGATCCTCGCTGGTGCTACAGAGTTCGTGCACTGAGCTGAGACTCTGGACTCAGGCTTGAGTTAGGAGTAGAAAGGAGCACTTATGAGCTACACTTGTGTGCCGTGATGTTGATCCATCGACTAAACTAAACTGACATCAAAGCACTCAGCATATTCCCATAGTGCTCTGTCCTCATCTTCAACATCCAGCGAAAAGTCTCAATACTATTGATACCAGTTGTATTTATGTATCCATCTGGCCTTTCCTTGGAGTACTGTCGGCCAGATCCCTGCAGCACCATTCTCTCTAGACTATGATGATCTATCTGTTCTGCACAATATATATATGATCCCAAGGGGGCCCGACCACATCTGCCCTATCATGCACCAATACCCCACCCAAAGGTGTAGACACAGCCAATCTATCGGCCTGTTCAATTCCCAACAAACCAGCATGCCCTGGGTGGAAAACCCAACAGATGCTCCCTATCTTTCATTCTTGAAATGAAGCATGTCAATCTGCCCGAAACATATCGATCTTCACCTTCCTCAGCATGCCCTGTGAGTCCCTTACAATCACCACACATGTTTGTCCTCCAGCCTGTCTACAGTAAAACAATGAGACATGGTTCCTAAGATTTTCACAAAAATTCCAAAACCAAACACTTCTGGTCAAAAAACTGCAGCCCAAGCTAACTTATGTTCTTGCAACTGGAGTCTTAAACTGGCAACTTTACAGCTCCATAACTTATACGAATTAGCAATTTTGCGCCTGGCTCTAACAAGTGCAGATGTTTCATCCGTTTTTAAAAAAACACCAATATATATGCGGGGCTAACAGACAGGCATTCATTACAGCAGATAGCTGTACAGTAACAAATAGCAAGTGGTGATTCATTAGTTACACGTGAATCAGTGATATAGAAACCGCAAGCACACCAGTGATACAGTCAGCTAACACTAACACAGAAGACGAGAGAAACTAAACCCACACACTGAACCACCACAACTATAACCAACGCTACTACAGCAGTTTGAACGAGGTGGAAATTTTTTTTTTCTTTTCTACAAATCAGATTTGATCATATCGGGACAGTGATACAGTAGATATGGAAACCACAAGCAAACAAGTGATACAGTAGATACACATGATATTGTACGAGGGAGCTTCAAATGAAAACCTTAAAAGTGTGATAAGTATTACAATAACCATGCTGTTGTCTCGAAACCTGTCAATATTGTTGTTAAGGGTGTCAAGAGTGTTAAGCATGTGACACCACGGTGCAAACAAACATGGTGTCATCATAAGAACAGTTTAAAGATGGCCGCCCTACTTTTGACATGCACCAAAGAGGAGCAGAGTTCTGTTATCCATTTTTTGATCAGTGAAGTTGTGAAACCTACAGAACTTCATAGGCAAATTAAAGTCCAGTATGGTGATGCTTGCCTGCTAGTCCAGCAAGTGTATGAGTGGAGTAGGAAGTTTCGACCCGCTATCAAATCCAAACGATGTGGACTTCTGAGTAGGTGTTCTTTTGCATCATGACAATGCTTGACCCCACACTGCCAGTGAAATGGTTGAAACCATCACAGACCACCACTTTCTGTATGTGCCACATCCCGCGTACTTGCCAGACCCAGCCCCAAGTGATTTCCACCTGTTTGGACAACTCAAAGAGTCATTGAGAGGTTTAAGGTTTTCATTTGAAGCCCCCCCCCCCCTTTATGTACATGCAAATCAGTGATAGCTGTGCTGAGTTGAGTTAAGAACTGACATCATAGCATTCAGGACATCCGGCCTCATCTTCAATAGCCAGCGAAGAGTCCCAATATTAATGATACAAGTTGCAGTCTGATTATGTATCATCTGTCTGACGTTTCCTCGGAGTCCTCATTGTCGGCCAGATCCTCACTCCCTGCAGCACCATTCTCTCCAAGCAATGCTGTATCTGTTCTTCCCTACTACATACATGATTCCAAAGAACCCTAACCACATCTGTCTTCATCATCATCATGTGCCATGCCGATAAGCATGAGCGGTGATGTTTCACCATCTCACTTGATCACCAGAGTCGTGGGTCAGCTCAGTGTTCTTGTCTTCACCATGTCATGTGGCCAAGCCATCCAGCTATTTACTTCTCAGCCTTATCCTTGTTCTCTTCTTCTCGATCGTGCCAGTTGTCACAAGTTCTCCAATTTATGTCTTCTCATAATGTGACCAACATATCTATCTGCCTTACTGTGCAACAATACCCCACCCAGCGGTGCAGACCCAGCCAATTTGTCCATCTGCTCAAATCCCAACACACCAGCATGCCCTAGGGAAAAAATCCAATGGATGCTCCCTATCTTTGACTTTTTCAGTGAACCGTGCCACTCTACAAAAAGTATACCTGTGAATACCTACACAAATCAAATTATACAGAAGGCAAAAGTAAACATGGATAGCTAGGCCACTGATAATCAGTACAAGAAAACAGGCCTGATCCATGATTCTATTGATTCTGTAAGATAATGAACCATGACGAGCCATGTGTAACAGAATGGCACACAATGACGATGACAAAATCATAGACTGCATCGACTTGCTTGGCTAGGCGTCTCTTTCAGATCACGTACCCGGCAGGTGCCAAAGTCTCATCACAGGCTGAAGAATAAGCAGTGCTTGTGCAAGCAGACCCTAAATAGCTTATCCTCATCAAGTACCCTGCCAGCTGTCATAGGCGTTCATGGCTCTCCACAGATCCCAGTCTTTGCTGCTCTGGATCAACTCTGCTGATGAAATTCCTCCATACCACCATCTCAGTCCGTCCAGCATCATTTCCCTTGGTTGGACTCTGCCTCTTCCCTTTGACTTTTTCAGTTGTCACGATGCTCTCCAATGCCTCTCTTTTCATCACATGACCAAAGAAAACTGTTTCTTTCTTATTGTTGTATATAATGTTCTAGTTTCATTAGCCTCTTTCAGGCAATCTTCCTAATTTGATCATTTACTTTCCAAGATTCACAGCCATACAGCAAAACATGTTCTATATAGCACTCCAGAATTCTCTCAAGTAGCCTAAAGGCCATGAATGTTTTTTAACCAAACCATGTGACGCTTACACTCAGGAAATAAATTACCGTAGACCCCGAGGTAGACCAAGAAGACGGTGGAGAGATAATATATATATAGACCTACAAGCACTTGGAATCAACAACTGGCAAGAGAAGGTCAACCAGAGAGACGAATGGAGACGGATTGTATCTGCAGCAAAGAACGTCAATGGCTCGGAACGCTGAAGAAGAAGAAGAAGAAGATGTGACTTATCGCAGCCAGCCGATCCTGACAAAATCTTCACTCATCTCATCTTATCTCATCCATTTGGTTTGTACATTAGTGCTTCTTGTGGTTTACTGTTAGTTGGAAATCTAGTTACATAGTCAAACCATTTAACTTGCTGCCTTCTGATAACATCTAGCGCTGCCTTAACCCCCCATTTTAGTCCTGATTTCTTCATTTCTGATTTTCTGTCTTCTGGATACACTGAGTATTCTTCTCAGGAATCTCATTTCTGTTGTTGTGATTTTTCTTTACTCTTTTTCTGTCATTGTCCAGCTTTGGCATTGGTAATATAGAGTTGGTAGGAAGATTGTGTTGTAGTGTGCTTTCTTAGTAACCATTAATATGTATATGTCCTTTAGTACTGGTGCCATTTGTCCAATGAGTTGGTTTGCCTCATTGCATATATTTTTTATCTCATTCACGTGCCATGCAAATTCAGGTCTCCTCAAAATCTCAGTCCATGGTGTTCTGGATCAATTCTATTGTTGACATCCTCCAGCCATCCTCTAAGACCATCCAGCATCATTCCTCTAGGTCTGCCTCTGGCTCTTCTTCCCTGACCTACCCAGCCATCACAGTGTTCTTCATCGTCTCTTCATGTTACCAAAGAACACTGTCTATTTCTTGTAGTTCATGTTCTAGTTTCATTGGCCTCTTCCAGCCAACCATTATTAGTTTATCTGATGGTCCTAGATTTGCGCAACATTCCTATCAGAAACCACACCTCCACTGTCTTCGAGCTCCTAGTAATTTGTTTGTTCATACTTCAACATTCAGCGTTGAATGCCAACCAGCGCTCACCAAACCAAATACCCCACATTATGCCAGCGACTTCGGGTGGAGAAATACAACTGGGAGGGTACAAGCCTTACCCTAATATGAGGAAATGCAACCTAAAGATTAAACGTCATGGCAGGGCAGACCAGGCCCTAAGCCTCGGTCGGCAACTGGTCTAGGATGGAAGCTCTGACAGATGGACAGTTAAAGAGTATTGCTTTGCTGATCCGGCAGCTTCTGCAGCCAGTCTTGTTCCAGATGTATTCATGTTTATTTCCTCTGGAGTAAAGAAGGCAGGCCAAGAGAGTGATCACACTGCATGGGCAACACATGGTCTCTACCTTCATCCCAGGCTTTGTGCTATGGAGAGGTATAACTCCTCTTTGCAAACTATCGTCTTTCAAGATAGCAAGGTGCTGGGCATTCCAACATTGACTACCCTACCCCAGACAGAAAGGTGCTGGGCATTCCAACATTGACTACCCTACCCCAGAACAGAAAGGTGCTGGGCATTCCAACATTGACTACCCTACCCCAGAACAGGTTCAATAAACATTTCCGCAGCCTTTTCATGCCTGACATATTTCTAACAAAAACATGTAAACAGATACAAGTGGGTCCTGTTGTTTGTTTGTTTTTTTGGTGCTCACTCACTTTGAACTCAAGCATAGTCCATACACACTACGTCTAGTAGTAGCTGGACTGAATTTTTGTGTGTGGATTAGCTTTCCCTATTAACAGTGCCCCTCGTCATCAGACAAACCCACTCCGACTTCAGATGTACTTGTAATTTAGTCCAGTGTAGGGGAAGAACCCCGTACCTCAGCATCAGCACACCAGATGTTTAAGAACACGCGTTCTTATCCATTCGGCCATGATGACCTATGGATTCTGGTTTAAAGAACAGTCTATAACAACAACCCTGACAGGAAATTGAACCTTTCTTTCATCACCATGCACACTATAATGACCTCTTTAATTGAGGTCATTATCTCCAGGTAAGAGTTGTATTTTCTGCATGCCTGTGTACATGTATGACTCATCAGACAGCGGTATACAGCCCTTTAACACAAATGCTAAATTGATATCATTTGCCACATCAACAGTTAACAGCTGAATTTAAAGTGATTCTGAACTGCTCAATTCTGACATTAACGCAAGCTATATTGCTTGACATGTAAAATACAGAGTTATGAAATCATGACATTTGTTTTGTAGGACAGAGTTATGGAATAATGACATATGGATTGTAAGACATAGAGCTATGAAATCATGACACATGGATTGTAAGACACAAAGCTATTAATTCATGACATATGGATTGTAAGACACAGAGCTATTAAATAATGACACATGGATTGTAAGACACAGAGCTATTAATTCATGACATATGGATTGTAAGACACAGAGCTATTAAATAATGACACATGGATTGTAAGACTCAGAGCTATTAAATCATGACATATGGATTGTAAGACACAGAGCTATTAATTCATGACATATGGATTGTAAGACACAGAGCTATTAAATCATGACATATAGATTGTAAGACATAGAGCTAAGAAATCATGATGTATGGATTGGAAGACACATGGATAGAAAGACTCAAGAGCTATTAAATCATGACATATAGATTGTAAGAAATAGAGCTAAGAAATCATGATGTATGGATTGTAAGACACATGGATAGAAAGACTCAGAGCTATTAAATCATGACATATAGATTGTAAGACATAGAGCTAAGAATCATGATGTATGGATTGTAAGACACATGGATAGAAAGACTCAGAGCTATTAAATCATGACATATAGATTGTACGACATAGAGCTAAGAATCATGCTGTATGGATGTAAGACACATGGATAGAAAGACTCAGAGCTATTAACTCATGACATATAGATTGTAAGACATAGAGCTAAGAAATCATGATGTATGGATTGTAAGACATATGGATAGAAAGACTCAGAGCTATTAAATCATGACATATAGATTGTAAGACATAGAGCTAAGAAATCATGATGTATGGATTGTAAGACACATGGATAGAAAGACTCAGAGCTATTAAATCATGATACCCGGGAAGGTTAACCCGGTCAACAAATGCCCGCAGAAGTCGGATGTGTCGGCCTAACGGCGTAAGAACGCAGCTCTGCTGTAAACAGGCACAACGCAGTCACGTCCGGAAAATAACTCCGGATGAACGAAGAAGAAGAAGAAGAAGAAATCATGACATATAGATTGTAAGACATAGAGCTAAGAAATCATGATGTATGGATTGTAAGAAAAATGCTTTAAAATCATCTGCTTCTCACTTATGAATCTTTCATATTGTTCAGAATATCACTGAATGAGGTTATTTCACATCCACAAGAAACTGCAGAAACTGACTCCAATGATTAAATAAAAGTATAAACTCATTTAACAAATCTTTAACTAAGCTGTGTGTGTCAGTGACTCAAGTAGTACAACCATAAACCTATTCAACAGATCTGTAACTGAGCTGTGTGTGTCAGTGACTCAAGTAGTATGTGTGTCAGTGACTCAAGTAGTACAACCATAAACCTTTTCAACAGATCTATAATTAAGCTGTGTGCCTTAGTGACTCAAGTGCTACAAACATAAACCTATTCAATAGATCTATAACTAAGTATCTGCATCATTGACTCCAGTGTTACAACCATAAACCTGGATTATGAGTGAGTTCCCTTGAAGCAAGATGGCGGGACATTTCTTCGTCCCGTAAAATGGAACGTGTTTTTTCCGAAATGTTTATGGATTAAGTGTGTTTTTTGTGGTGAAATGGAGTTCGGACCGTGCAACGGAGTTCGTGCACGCGCGCCCGGACTTCCTTCGGCGTATCATCGGCGCCCGGTGGCGATAGTTAAGCCTAACACGACGACCAGACGACCCGCAAGGACACAGCGTGGGAAGAGGGCAGGCGCGCGCAGAAGGCGTTTAAAATGTGACAGATTGGGTATCGGAAACGTTCGAGTACTGTACTGGAACTGTGCATCATTTAGTCAACGCCGACCCATTCTTGAAAAACTACTCTACGGAAACGATATTGTAGTCTTACAAGAAACACAGCTCGGCGACGGAACAGTCAATGTCGCGGGATTTCAGGGATTCTTTAACAGGCGGCACCTCGGACAGGCCATTCTGGTCCGCGACAACATACTAGTGTCTGAGATCGATATGTCTTCCTGGAACAGTGATGCCCTGCAAGTGCAAGCATTAAGAATAATGACGCCAGTGCAGCTTGTAATCGTGAACGTTTATGCGCGAAATGGGAAGGTCGACGTGCGACAATGGCAGAGTTTGTTCAATATGGATGAAAGGCATATTATCTACTGTGGGGACTTCAATGCCAGAGGCAGTCAATGGGGGAATTGCATCACCAATAGACAGGGAGAAGATCTGGAGGACGCCCTGGCATCTGCTGCCCTAATCTGTCTGAATGATGGGAAGGTCACTAGAATAGCCACTCGACCAGGTGACTCTGACAGCGTCATTGACTTGGCTCTGGTGTCGCCCACCATCGCACCAAGGTGCCGGTGGGGCACACTGGGATACCACGATAGTGACCACTACCCTTGTGTCATCCTGATCAAGAAAGACAGGGCCATGAGTCAAAGAAACAAGACAAATGCCTTCCCGTACGACAACACTGGTCAAGACGCCATAAGCAAGATCAGAAGAAGAAAACTAACTTCCTCCCGCAGGAGACAAGAAAGATGGTTGCAGCCACCATGGTGGAATGGAGAGGTCGAGAAGGCATGGCTGGGAAAGAGGCAGGCTGTCAAAGACTGGCAAAAGGCCAGAAAGGCTAACATGCCACAGGTTGAGTTGGCAAACCTGAAGACTGAGGTCGATAGGACGACGACTTTATTCAAATCCTGCGCCAAACAGGCCAAGGCCGAAAAATGGGACGAGTTCTGCAGGAAGGTGTGCTCCGAGCGATCTCTTACGACGTTCTGGCGCCTCCATAAGAGCATGAACGGTGCCGCACAACGTAGGGGTATTCCAGACTTTCAAGGCACAGACCTCACATGGAAAAAGTCGGATGCGGATAAAGGTAAGGCCCTTCTTGCACGCTACATAGAACAGACTGACCAGAAAGACGAGCCCGCCAGACAGAGGACCACAACGACACTATCTCAGTTGTGCGAGGGGGTCGGGACAGACGAAGAATGGATAATCACAGCTGAGATGATGCGTGCGATGCTCAAGAAATCACCTAACACCGCCCCAGGCCCAGACGGCATCCGATATGGTGACCTACTGGTGATATCAGATGATGACATGGAAGAACTGGCCAGAGAATTCAACACCAGTATCCAGAGGGGTCAGATCAAAGAAGAATGGCTACACAGCTACTTGCTGCCGCTGCCAAAACCGAACAAAGACCATTCCAAGATAAGCGGCTACAGAATCATTACGATGCAGAACACTGCGGGCAAGTTACTGGAGAAAATTGTAGCACACAGACTTGCTTGTGACTTGGAACAACTCAGCTGCTTCCCGCCCACACTTGGAGGGTACAGACGCAACAAAGAGTCATGGCTGAATGCGGCGGTCTTTGCTCAAGATGTTTACGAAGGATTTCAGGTCAGAGAAGAGACATGTGCGGCCGCCATAGACTTAGAGGACGCATATAACAGAGTATCTTTCGAGCACTTGATGCAAACCCTCCTCAGACTGAAAGTGCACCCTCACCTTGTACGATGGATAGCTGCAGTTCTGCTCCAAAGGAAGGTGGTGCTAAGATGCGGGAGTTGGTCTTCTGAGCCGATAACGATATGTCCAGGATTGCCGCAGGGTTCACCACTGTCACCAGTACTATTCAACGTGTATACGGTGCCGATCACTGAACAACAGTTGGACGGGAGGGGTAGGACTCTGTCATTCGTTGACGACATCCTCGTGTATCGACAGGGTCGAGATAGACAGGCGGTTGCCAATGATATGCAGGGCGAACTAGATCGTATTTCCTCATGGTGTGCTGATGCCGACGCCCTTGTCAACCCTGCAAAGGCATCGGTTACATGGTTCTCCCTAAACAACCATATTGTGAAAACAGACCTGCCGGCAGTAAGAATGGATGGGAGCATTTTGAGTAGAACCCAGTCAATGACATATCTTGGCGTGAGGCTTGATCGTAGCCTGTCCTTCAGAGATCATGTCGATTATGTCATAACGAAGGCTCGAAAAGGTTTGTCAGCAATGAGAGTCATGGCGACTGCCAATATCGAGCAAAGACTGCTAATACTTCTGTTCCAAGGACTTGTGCTTTCACGCATCGAGTATGCCCTGGCCATCCTCACTGTCAGCCCTACACAGATTGGAAGACTTGAAAAGGTACAAAACGAAGCCATGCGCATCATTTTGGGCTGCACGAGAGACACCAGCTGTGTAGCAATGAGATACCTCCTTGACTTCCCGATAATGGAACACAGGATCAAGATCTGGAGAGCTCGTGCATACTTAAAAATAAGTGCAGATGAGCAGCACCCTCTGCATGACGCTATATTCAGAGAAAAGGGTGACAGGCTAAAGAGGGGCAAGTCATGGATGGGTCGGGCGGAAGATGTCGTCAGACAGGTCTGCAGTCTTACCAGTATCAACCCCGGCAAGGAATGGGTGCCGGTGCCTCCAGCTTTTAAGTGCACTTTCTCCTGCATTATCACACTCGACAGACGGTGCAGAGAGCAGAACCTTGCCGCTGTCAATGCAGAGGTTAACGCGCTCATCTATGAACACTCAGATAGCCCCGAAGTGCTAATCTATACAGATGGATCTGTTGTAAAGCAGCAGAGAAGTGCGTGGGCATTTACAGCCCATTCAGCGGGCCGAACCGTTCAAGAATCCAGTGGTGCCCACTCTATGACCACGAGCAGCATGACGATGGAGGTGATGGCAGTTACACAGGCTTTCATATGGCTGGAATCACAGCATTTATACCAACGTGTGTGTACTAAGTGATTCAATGAGCATGATTCAGAAGGTCGAAGCTGGATCTGTACGTAGACAGTGGACTGAGTCGCTGCGGAAGTCTGTTGTCCGTAAAGTCACCTTCATCTTCGTCCCGGGACATGCGGGAGTCGAGGGAAATGAACGAGCTGATAAACTGGCTGGCTCTGCACCCCCTGTAGATGGCCAGCCCATGGATCGTGCCGATGTTATTAACGTTCTCAAAGATATGGCGAGAACAGAGGACTTTGACGTCAGTGACTCCACATTGCTGTCCAGGATGAAAGACTTGGGAGTAAGAATCGGCACAGCCAGACGCGAGAGGTACATCGGGAAAACAAAGAGCTTCATCAACCAACACAGAACTGGCACTATTAGCCACCGAACGCTGATGCATGTGTTGGAGGGAGGATCTGAGCACCTATGGACATGTCCGGAGTGCAATGAAGATACCCCAACTGATAATTGATAACTGAACCATAAATCTATTCAACAGATCTATAACTAAGCTGTCTGCATCAGTGTCTCTGTCAACACAACCATAAACCTATTCAACAAATTTATAACTAAGCTGTCTGCGTCAGTGACTCAAAGTGTCAACCAACCATAAACCTATTCAACAGATCTATAGCTAAGCTGTCTGCGTCAGTGACTCAAAGTGTCAACCAACCATAAACCTATTCAACAGATCTATAACTAAGCTGTCTGCGTCAGTGACTCATGTCAACACAACCATAAACCTATTCAACAGATCTATAACTAAGCTGTCTGCGTCAGTGACTCAAAGTGTCAACCAACCATAAACCTATTCAACAGATCTATAACTAAGCTGTCTGCATCAGTGACTCATGTCAACACAACCATAAACCTATTCAACAGATCTATAACTAAGCTGTCTGCATCAGTGACTCAAAGTGTCAACACAACCATAAACCTATTCAACAGATCTATAACTAAGCTGTCTGCGTCAGTGACTCAAAGTGTCAACACAACAATAGACCTATTGAACAGATCTATAACTAAGCTGTCTGCGCCAGTGACTCCAGTGTTACAAGCATAAACCCATTCAACAAATCTATAACACATCGGCCACACATCTGCTGGTCCAGTCATCATGTGTTTAAAGTCCCCATCGGGAGGGAAGAGGAGGGGGAGAGAGAACAGAAACAAAATACAAACTGCCGCCACTAAGAAAGACTGAATCATTCAGCTTCATCAGGCCAATAAAGAGCTCTGGTATTATCACTAAGAATGGTTCCAAGTCACGATGTCTGTAAGTCTGAAAGTCACACAAATTGAAGACACCTGATTTGGAGTACATCCCATCATCATTAAACACCTGGCCAAGCTGCACAGATGACCATCAATGGCTAAGTGATTAAGCCCCCTGCCTCATGTTCAAAAGTTGTGGGTTCAATCTCGGAATTCCGTCATTCAGTTCAGGAATGCGATTTTCTCTTAAGACTCCAGGGGTTATAGCTGTAGCTGCAGAATTCAGGCTTTGTATGAAACTTTTGTCAAGCAGCCCTGCTGAAAAGGACCAAGCTATTTGGGATCAAACCCGGTGGAATGGAGACGAGTCTGTTGCCCATTAACCCTTATAGATTACCTTTGCTTCTTCACATCTGGCTTCTATGGCAGGCATGCCTAACAATCATCCACTCATCCCAACTTTAGCATTCAGCAAAGTCAAAGAGATACCATGATGAAGGCATCAGCAATCAGAGTCTTCCACTGCTCTCTGCCTTATTAAAGCACTGAGTGGCACTTGGCTGTCTTGATAGATGTAGTTTGTAAAATGGAGTTATACCTCCCATCTAGCACAGGGCTGAATTTAGAGACCATGTGTTGCCCATGCTGCATCTCCCTTTCGGCCTGCCTAGTTTACTCCAGAGGAAAGGTAACATGTTTATGCCTGGAACAAGACAAGCTGCAGAAGCTGCCGAATCAGAAAAGCAATGCTCTAACAAGTGTGGAAAAACAACATCCTGTCCACTGATTCTCTGTCTTTCTCTTCTCCTTTAACCCTTTACTATTTCCTGGAATTCTACCCCTGAAAGGGTATTATGGGTATGTGACATCCCCAAATGAGGCAAGCTTTGAATGTTTTGGCATGTACAAACTTGTCTTTTGATGACCTATATACAAGGACAGACCAAAGTAGAAACTGAACTTTACACAAAATTCTATTAGATTTCCTTATAATTCTATCTGACTTGTCTTACAATTTAAGTTGTCTCCTTCGAAACACTCCCATCCACTACTCCCAAAATGTTTTCCAGTTCTTGGATACATCCTGGGAATCATTTTCTAGGATACCATGCATTTCTTAGCAAAATTTACAATTATCTCTTCTTTGGTCTGAAATTAGTGACCATGAAGTGTGAATTTCAACTTTGTGAACAAGAAACAAATCAGCAGGAAGCTGTATTCTGTGGCAGTGGGACAACAGTCGTCTCATCCTTGCCAAAAGGTCAAAAATAAGTTGTGGCCTGAGTGTAAGTGCATTGCCTTGACGTTGCATCCAAGTTTTGCTTATCCATACAGTGCTTTCTTTTTTGCATGCTTTTTTTTCTTTTTTGTCCATCAAGAATGATGATGACTGTTCATTTCATCTAGTGGGGTTGAAGTTTTGGAGCCGTGAGTTCTAAGATGGCTGATAATGCCTATTTTGGCTCAAAATGTTCTTTGACAAAGTGGGTAAGGAATGCTTAACATTCCAGGAGGAGGATCTCCTGCTGTGGTTTTTTTTTTGTTGCGAAGTTGGATGAAGAATGACTTGTGCGATGAATTGGATTAAAGTGAGGATGAGTTGCACAATTTGTCGACTACACTCTCTCTCTCCTGAGTCCATCTGAATCCAGTGGCAAGACAAATTAAGATGACTGGAGATGAATACAAGTGCAGTAGATGACAGGGCGCGCTACATGCCTTGCCGTGCTAATTACATTCCACAAACTCTGCAGGTAAACACCATCTTACCCGTTGGATCATCAATGATTTCTTCCGCGCAGTCTGCCAAATCCTGTCCTCACATGCTGAGTAGGTATACTCTAGTTCACCGATTGGTTTGACACCGAATTGGCCACACCCTCGTCTGGTTTTGCCAGCCTGTCACAGTCGTTGCTGGGGGGGGGGGGGGGGGCGCTACTGCATGCTGTGCATGCTGACAGCAACTAGAGCTACTAGGAGCCACAGGCGTGAGCTGGATGTCAGGCTTGGACCAGTTGGGAATGGGCCCTGAAAAGGGCATACTGTCTCTCTAAAATGCTTCATGCCGTTCAAGTAAAACTTTCTATTCATCTTCTAACCATGTTGAACAAACTCACAATATAAAAACTGCGACCTCTGACATATTTTCTATGTAACATGGTGCATGTCCTTTGCAGGATGTGGCAATCAACCCCAATGCCGGCTTGATTTTCTAGACAATTTTAAGCTCAGTAGGTTGCCATTGCTTTCTGAACAAAAAAGTTAACACAGGTTTAACTGACCAGGGTAGACTCATTGTATAATGTAAACAAATTAGGGGACATTACACATCTTTGTCTGACATCAAAGGATGTTATACTCTCCCTTGATTTGAAGTAGTGAATCAGATATCTAGACTTCTTGGATAAGGGGATAAGGGCACAAAACAGCAGGTTTCATATGCACACTATGTAAATTAAAATCCCTCAGTAGCTGTAAATTAATAAGGGTAAGCCATACTTGCACACTGCCAAATTATAACAATTACCCACAATAGAATGTGTGCAGCATATGAATCTACAATACAGATGTGGAGGTCAAGAGGAAACCACCACAATAATTTCCCAAGTTTCTGGGCAGTCACAAAGCTAAATTCATGATTAAGTTACATGTGCAAATAACTTCATACCAATCCGTGAATTGAAGAAGCTGGTAAGAGCTAAAATGTATATAGGTAAGTTAAGGAAACCATTTTGTTGATATATATATATATATATATATATATATATATATATATATATATATATATATATATATATATATATATATAATTATTCCGTAAATATTTGTTTTACAGCATACGGCATTGTTCGCCTATATGTTTGTTATTATAGATATCTCAAATGCCGACAGCACACACACATCAATACACAGACACTAACTTACTGCATTAATGTAGTACAATTTATATCGTAAATAAATTATCAAATAATGACTGCCAATAAACACAAATACGTGTCAGTCCTTCGATGGAAAGATAGATGGCAAGCCAGGATAGTTCTACGGATTACGGATGTATTAAATGAAGTTTAAGAGGAAAGACAGCGAACGGGTTGTCTACAAAAGGGCAAGACAACAGCCTCCCCGTCCGTCCGAAGTCTGCTAGAAGACCAGGCTCGTCTTATTTCCCCAAGTTCACTCATCCGTACAATAGAAAACAAGTGTCCTTAAACCGACCCACAAACATTCAGGACCTCCGCAGCGGGCCACACGATAACAAGAAGCAAAAGCTGGTACAGAAATCTAGATGTAACAGATGCGGGGGACAAAGGTACTCACCATAATAAGCTGTAGGAGAGGGTTTAGTTTCTCACCCGTCGCTGATCATCTTCCCTCTGTCCAGGTACGCGCCATGTTGAATGGCTGACTGCGCAACTGATTTCGCGCATTGGATTTTGACGTCACGGAGTCGGCTCTCCCGGTGACCTTTGCTGGGGTCAACCGTTATATACTGATCGGGTCCAGACACTGGGTAAGTAACTTAATTGCTTGTAACTGACTTTTTTAGGTCAACGCGTGCTATGTCTGATCTACAGTGTTATATTGTTTGTTAGGAAACCCTTGGGTCTACTAAATAAAGAAGTAAATTCACAAATGCCAATCTGCACTCACAGAAGTGGGCTGAATATGGACGGAACGGGCCAATGTGCAATGAGGATTATCTAATGACTCATATAAGTCATAGAAGAAGAGGAGAGATATGAGGACACGCCAGACAATATATACATTGAAAGCCACAGTGGGCATCCAAGGAATCGAACCTGCGGCTTTCAATGACAGCAGCCCCTGGCTGAAAATGCCGGTGTACCTAAGGACAACTAACGGTTTATTTCAAGGCTGTTAGATGTCACATACAGCCGCTGGTGCGTGAACTGTTACCTCTCTCACACATTCCTAGGACATTAAATAATGATGTGAATCATGGACAATAGCAAATACGTGAGGAATTATATTGAAGGTGTAGTTTTGTAGAAGAAAACAGCGGGCAGATAAAAAGTGTAATGAAGATATCTTGAAAGAAGTTAACTCATACATAGAAATGCTTACTAGCATCAATAGAAGACAGACCATATTCTATCGGCACATTGTGAGAAAAGGACAGCTTGAGAACTCGTAATCACGGAAAGGTTGGGTGGGTAGAACGACAGTGGGAGGCCGAGAGAGAAGATGCTAGAAGTTAGACATCATCACATGGAGAAATATGTGTATCAGAAATGTTTGGCAGTACATGAGCAGATGTCTGCGAACAGACATGACTTAGTAGTAGTAGTAGTAGTAGTAGTAGTAGTAGTAGTAGTAGTAGTAGTAGTAGTAGTAGTAGTAGTAGTAGTAGTAGTAGTAGTAGTAGTAGTAGTAGTAGTAGTAGTAGCAGCAGCAGCAGCAGCAGCGGTAGTAGTAGCAGCAGCAGCAGCGGTAGTAGTAGTAGCAGCAGCAGCAGCAGAAGCAGCAAGCGGTAGTAGCAGTAGCAGCAGTAGCAGCAGCAGCAGCGGTAGTAGTAGTAGTAGTAGTAGTAGTAGTAGTAGTAGTAGTAGTAGTAGTAGTAGTAATAGTAGTAGTAGTAGTAGCAGCAGCAGCAGCAGCAGCAGCGGTAGTAGCATTAGCAACAGCAGCAGCGGTAGCAGCAGTAGCAACAGCAGCAGCGGTAGTAGTAGTTAGTAGTAGTAGTAGTAGTAGTAGTAGTAGTAGTAGTAGTAGCAGCAGCAGCAGCAGCAGCAGTAGTAGTAGTAGTAGTAGTAGTAGTAGTAGTAGTAGTAGTAGTAGTTAGTAGTAGTATTAGTCGTAGTAGTAGTAGTAGTAGTAGTAGTAGTGAGTAGTAGTTGTTGTTGTTGTTGTTGTTGTAATAGCAGCAGCAGCAGCAGCAGCAGCAGCAGCAGTAGTAGTAAATCCGTCCATCGAGTTCTTTTATGAGATGTCAATCGGTTCACGGGCAATGTTTTCGGAAACTCCTGGGGGTCGCCGCTGGAGATACTGAGTTCGTGTTTTGTGTAGCTTTTTCGGCAGGCCTGCAGAAAGAGACAAGAGTCATGTGGGATAGAACCCAGTACAATGAAGCCGATCTTTTTGCCTTTAACCGCTTTAGTCTTTATCAAGTTGTACAACAGTCAAATACTCGATTCTATCAAACCATCAAGTTGTACAAGAGTCATTGACTAAATTAGACCAAACCATCAAAGTGTACAAGAGTCAGATACTCGATTCTATCAAACCATCAAGTTTTACAAGAGTCATTGACTCAATTAGACCAACCCATCAAGTTGTACAAGAGTCATTGACTCAGTTCTATCAACCCATCAAGTTATACAAAAGACATCTACTCGATTCTATCACATCATCACGTTGTACAAGAATCATCTTCTCGATCCAACAAACCATCAAGTTATACAAAAGACATCTACTCGATTCTATCAAACCATCAAGTTGTACAAGAATCATCTACTCGATTCTACCAAACCATCAAGTTATACAAATGACATCTACTGGATTCTATCAAACCACCCAGTTATACAAAAGACATCTATTCAATTCTATCAAACCATCAAGTTGTACAAGAGTCAATGACTAAATTATATCAAACCATCAAGTTGTACAAGAGTCAAATACTCGATTCTACCAAAACATCAAATGGAACAAGAGTCATCTACTCGATTCTATCAAATCATCAAGTAAACAAAAGACATAAATTCAATTCTATAAAACCATCAAGTTGTACAAGAGTCAATGACTCAATTATATCAAACCATCAAGGTGTACAAGAGTCAAATACTCGATTCTATCAAACCATCAAATTGAACAAGAGTCATCTAGTCGATTCTATCAAACCATCAAATTGTACAAGAATTATTGACTCAATTAGACCACACCATCAAGTTGCACAAGTGTCATTGACACAATTAAACCAAATCATCAATTTGTACAAGAGTCATCTACTCGATTCTATCAAACCATCAAGTTGTACTAGAATCATTGACTCAATTAAACTGAACCATAAAGCTGCAAACGAGTCATCTACTCGATTATATCAAACCATCAGGTTGTACAAGAGTCATATACATGATTGAATCAAACCATCAAGTTCTATACGAGTCAACAAATCGATTCAATCAATTCACACAATTGTACAAGAGAAATTGACTCAATTCAAACAATTTATACAATCTTACTATAAGTGAATCTACTGAAACGAGCTAGTCAACAACAAACAAAGTCATTGGTTTCTCGACTATATTCACATAGATCTTCTTTATATTCATCATATCTCCTGGAAGATGGGAGATGTGATTCCTTTCATCTCCCATCTCTCGATGGACAGAGGGAATAGCAAAGTCCACAGGAATTATGATACATGAAGCATATAAACGGTCAGTCTCCCTTTGTTTATGCTTGACCTCGACACCGGCAAAGAACAAGTGGAACAAGATGAGATTAGATCTTATATACTGCCAGAAGTCTGACTTCTGTCTCGATGATCGTCAGTTGATGGTAGCGTCGTATTCGCAATATCGTTGTTTTCTTTCATACCATGCTGTACTGTTAGTTACTTAGTTATGTAGCCGAGTGAGAAAAGGACACAAGGGAAAGACTGATGTTTCCTTAGCTACGGTGCTAAGAGGTAGAGAGTAACTCTGACTTCGTTAGGGCCAAAGAAGAGAAGTACTAAAAGAGAGAGAACCTCACACTGCCCTCAACTGACAAAAAAGATATAGTAATTAGGTAAGAATATACGAGATCTTGGGCAGGGGCCTCAACTCTAGACAATAACTGTCATATTTGAGGTCCAGACAATGCATTAAGGTGTTAGACTGTGATAGAAATAGTGGTTGTAAAAACTAAAAGGGACTAAACAACAAATCAAGCACAGTACAAAATTAGCTCTTTATTTATCATTTACTACAACCTTGGTAACAATTTGTGTTCAAACACATTGAATACTACATTCAATAACAGATACAACAGACAACTGCATATATCAAACATCAACCAAGGGTGGCCCCTATTCAGCCACCAGAACTTAAGACAACAGGGTACACCAAATACCACAACACAGATGCTCCAAACAGTAGTTGAGTAGAATGACACAATAAAGGACTTTGACACATACAACAATAAGACACTACAAAAACATAAGTTACACAACATAAATCTTAAGACGCGACATAAACAACAGAGTTGTGACACAATTTACTATCCCACCATGAACCCAGGACTGCTGACACTAACTAGTCAGCCGCTCCACTGTAAAACCTTTCAGAGTCTAACTAAATAAGTTTACTATAGGCATTGGCGCCTCGTCACTTGGTGTGGTGGACTACAGAAAAGGCCGGTTCTATCTGCGCATGTGTTTTTATGCCGGGATAAGAACGACTCCCAGAGTTCCAGACCAATCAGACAGTCCGCGCCCTCTGGCGGAATTCCATCATCATCGCGAGCCGAGTACAGTTAGATAGTTGGTTAGTTTGTTGGTTACTTTGTGGGTTAGTTGGTTGATTAGTAGTTGATTAGTTGGTTGGTTAATTAATTAATTAGTTAGTTAGCTAGATAGTTAGTTGGTTAGTTAGGTTAGTTAGTTAGTTAGTTAGTTAGTTAGTTTAGTTAGTTACAAGGGGCAGTTAATAAGTAAGTCACACAGTTCTGTGGGATGGCATGTAAATGTAGTTGGTGTTTTCTACAGGTGTCATTAGGTGACAGCAACATTGCACTTTATATTCCCATTCGTCAGGTGGCGCTAGATGTCTCATGCGCATGCGCAGCGCATAAACAAAATGGCGACTGTACTTACGGAGTGTACAACCAAAGAGCAACGTACTGTTGTGCGTTTTCTGTGGGTAAAAGGACTGCCTGCAAAACAAATTCATGAGGCAATGCGTCCTGTTTATGCTGAAAAATTTTTGTCCCGTAAAGCGGTGCATAGCTGGGTAGAAAAATTTTCTCAAGGACGCTCTAACATTGTTGATGAAATCCGATCTGATCGTCCTGTTGAGATTGCAACAGAAGCATCCTTGCAGCGGGTGGAGGAGATGATTAGAGGTGACAGGTGAGTAACGATAGATTCTGTAGCATCTGCAATAGGGTGCTCACATGGTTCAGCATACAGCATAATGCATGATCGATTGCAATTTAAGAACGTGTCCTCAAAGTGGGTACCCAGACAATTGAAGGAGGAACATAAAATGAACCGATTTGGCCTGTCCTTGCATCATCTCTGTCGATACGACAATGAAGGAGAAGACATGCTGAACAGGGTTGTTACTGGGGACGAATCATGGGTGCATCACTACCAGCCTGAATCAAACCGTGCAGTAAACACTGACCAAGCAATGGAAACACCCTTCTTCGCCCTGTGTCCAAAAATTCAGGGTTACGTCATCAGCAATGAAGGTTATGCTGACAGTGTTCGGGGATTGTCAAGGAATGTTTTTAACCATTTTCAAGAAGAAAGGTGACAATGTAGATTCTGAATCGTACTGTGATGTTCTATCGATCTTCATGATGTAATTCAAAGAAAACGTCCAGGACTGCTGTCTAGCGGTCTGTTGCTTCTTCATGACAATGCCAGACGAAATATGGCTCGATTAACTCAGGAGAAAATTAACCAACTAAGGTGGGAAGTTCTGGAACATTCACCTTACAGCCCCGACTTAGCGCCTCACGATTTCACCTTCTTGGTCCACTGAAAACCCACCTTGGCGGGAGACATTTCGTGAATGACGCCGAAGTTGAATGGGAAGTGAAAACGTGGTTTAGAAAACAGAGCACGCAGTTCTATGCAACCGGTTTGGGAGGACTGATAGAACGATTGGATAAGTGCATCAATGTTGGTGGAAATTATGTTGAGAAATAAAGGGACAGTGTATGTATGAAAATTACCTGGTTTCAAGTTGTTATCATATTTAGTTACTTTTTCTACAGCCATTTGTGACTTACTTATTGAATTCCCTTCGTAGTTTGTTAGTTACTTAGCTAGCTAGCTAGTTAATTAGTCAGTCAGTCAGTCAGTCAGTCAGTCAGTCTGTCAGTCAGTCAGTCAGTCAGTCAGAACCCTACACTATATTATCCGGAATACGACAAGGTTTTGCCCTATCCTCCCTCAAGCGCATAACCTATAGAAACAGCATATATTAAAAAAAAATACAAAAACAGCCAAACAGAGACTGCAAGAATACCGCATTACGAAATGTACACAGAAGAAGAACCAATAGCAAATTACACCATTAAATAACTCTATTTGCGGAGGATCAAGCACTAATAGGAAAATTAGAAGCAGAATTACAAGAACACATGAATAGTCTAAACCACTGTTTCCCAACCTTTTTTGTGCTATGCCCCACCTAAGCCTTTCTAAAATTCTTATGCACGGTCCAGGGGCGTCACTAGGGGGGTGCGGGGGGTGCGGGCCGCACCGGGTGACACCATCAAGGGTGACACCAAATAAAAAAATTGCAAATTTGACAAAGCAGAACATAGCAAAATAACAAAAATTTAACTTTGTCCGAGTTTGTCGAAGTTCTTTATTTATGTTTTACCTGACGTATTGAAGTTATATTGTTCAATTTGTTTTCTTTTCTTATGTCCTTATTACTTTTTGACTTATTTTACAAACATTACTATAGTGCGATTATATATGTACAGAACACTCGGAAGAAGACCATGTGAAAGTCTAGAGGGGTGACACCAAGAGTTTACCGCACTGGGTGACACCAACCCCAGTGACGCCACTACCCCCCTCCCCCTAACATATGCATCATTTTTAATATTCAAAAATTGAAATGTTCACTAAAGAAACATGAATTATTTTTAGTAGGGCTGACGGTTCCCAGAGGGGCCAGAGCCACCCCCCCCCCCCCCCCCGGTCCCGCGTCCCTGTGTGTCGGGTGAATTTTTTTTTTTGGGGGGGGGGGGGGGGTTTGGCGGTTACCCCGGACAAGCTGGTTCCCCCGCCTCCCCCTTTTTTGTGTGGACCCTTAGTCTCACTGTGAGCTATTGCCCACAGTGGTCCACCAGGCCCACATTTAAGGTGAAGGTATGTGATGTGTTTTCATTTGATCATCCCGACCCCCGACCAGACCAGGCGCACTACTGGGGGGAGGGGGAGCAGCAAATGCACCCGATCCTAGCCAAAAGACCGATAATCACTAGGAAATTATTGAGCAAACACAGTAAGTAAATTTTCAAAACATATAATGGAGGACTGACATTCAAGTACAAAATAATTGTAATGAAAGATTTTTCTATATTATTTTAATTATTAGTAATTATTTAAATTTAGTGAGATCATTGCGCTTGATGCTTGCTGCAAAGAGATTTTATGTTAGGTTCCAATTTAATTAACTTCAGTCTCAAGTCTCCCCGTTTTGTTATATCCAGCCGATTTCTTCCATTTTCGAATTGCCCCCCTAAACAATAGAATTGCCCCCCTGTGGGGCGTGGGCCCCACGTTGGGAAACACTGGTCTAAACGAAGTGTGTCAGGAACATAACATGAACAGTAGCACAAGTAAAACAGAGGTGATGACTATAACCAAAGAAGAAATAACAACAGAGATTCATATAAAAGAACACCCCCTGAAACAAGTAAAGAGTTTTGAGTACTTAAGAAGTATACTAATATCAAATGGCAAATCTAAAGACGAGATAGAAAATAGATGCAATAAGGCAAACCAACTCATTGGACAAATGACGCCTATACTAAAGAGAACAAATACTTATCAATAATTATTAAGAAAGCACTCTACAACACAATCTTCCTACCAACTCTATGCTATCAATGCCAAAACTGGACAATGACAGAAAAAGAGAAAAGAAAAATCACAACATCAGAAATGAGATTCGTGAGAAGAATACTCAATGTATCAAAATGAGAGAAAATCAGAAATGAAGAAATCAGGACTAAAGTAACGTTTATAGCAGACTAGCTGACCCGGCCCGGCTTCGCCCAGACCCTGGTGGGGAGCATCTCATTTAATTCATATAAGTAGTCATATAAGTTCTCGTTCCCGTTACCGACTATCTGTCTGTCTGTCTGTCTGTCTGTCTGTCTGTCTATCTGTCTGTCTGTCTGTCTGTCTGACCCGGCCCGGCTTCGCCCAGACCCTGATGGGGAGCATCTCATTTAATTCATATAAGTAGTCATATAAGTTCCCGTTCCGACTATCTATCTGTCTGTCTGTCTGACCCGGCCCGGCATCGCCCAACTCCTGGTGGGGAGCATCTCATTTAATTCATATAAGTAGTCATATAAGTTCCCGTTCCTGACTGTCTGTCTGTCTGTCTGTCTATCTATCTATCTATCTATCTATCTATCTATCTATCTGTCTGTCTGTCTGACCCGGCCCAGCCCATGGTGGAGAGCATCTCATTTAAATTATATAAGTAGTCATATACGATCCCATTCCCGACTATCTGTCTGACTGTCTGTCTGTCTTGGGTAAATGGAGGAGGGAGGAGGAAGAGGGAGGTGGAGGAGGAAAGAGGAGGGAGGAGGAGGGAGGAGACAGGAGGAGTAGGGAGGAATAGGAGGGAGGAGGAGGGATTAGGAGGAGGAGGGAGGAGTAGGGTGGAGGAGGAGGCGAGGATGAGGGGAGGAGGAAGAGGGAGGAGGAGGGAGAAGGAGGAGAAGGAGGGGAAGGAGGAGGAGGAGGAGGAGGAGGAATGTGAAGGGAGGAGGAGGGAGGAGGTAGAGGGAGGAGGTAGAGGGAGGGGGAGGAGGAGGGAGGCGGAGAGAGGAGGGAGGAGGAGAGGGAGGAGGAGGAAGTGAAGGGAGGAGGAGGGAGGAGGTTAGAGGGAGGAGGAGGGAGGAGGCGGAGAGGGAGGAGGAGGAGGAAGGAGGAGGGGGAGTGAGGAAGGAAGAAGGAGGAGGAGGGGACGGAGTGATGAGGAGGAGGGAGGAGGAGGAGGTAGAGGGAGGAGGAGGAGGAGGCGGAGAGGAGGAGGAGGAAGGAGGAGGGGGAGGAGGAGGAAGAAGGAGGAGGAGGGGGGGGAGGACTGATGAGGAGGAGGGGAGGAGGAGGAGGTTAGAGGGAGTGTTTGGAGGGCGGTAGAGGGAGGAGGATGGCGAGGAGGCGGAGAGGGAGGAGGAGGATGGAGGAGGGAGGAGGAGGAGGAGGAAGAAGGAGGAGGAGGAGGAGAAGTGATGAGGAGGAGGGAGGAGGGAAGAGGGAGGAGGAGGGAAGATGTGAAGGGAGGAGGAGGAAGTGAAGGAGGAGGGAGGGAGGAGGAGGAGGGAGGAGGAGGAGGGAGAGGAGGAGTGAGGAGGAGGGGGAGGAGGAGGAAGAAGAAGGAGGAGGGAGAAGGAGGGGATGAGGAGGAGGAGGGAGGAGGAGGAAGAGGGAGGAGGAGGAATGTGAAGGGAGGAGGAGGGAGGAGGAGGAGAGGGAGGAGGAGGAAGGAGGAGGGGGAGGAGGGAGGAGAGGAGGGAGGAATGAAGGAGGAGGAGGGAGAAGGAGGGATTAGGAGGAGGAGGGTAGGAGGAGGAAGGGAGGAGGAGGAATGGACGGAGGAGGAGGCTAGGGAGGAGGGGGAGGGGAAGAGGAAGAGGGTAGGAGGAAGTAGTGGAGAGGAGGAGGAGCTAAGAGGGAGGAGGAGAGGAGGAAAAGGGAGGAGGAGGAGGAAGAGGGAGGCGGAGGGAGGAGAAGGGAAGGAGGAGGAAGAAGGAGGAGGAAGGATGGGAGAGGGAGGAAGAGGGAGGAGGAGAGATGGAGGAGGGAGAGGGAGGAGGGGAAGAGGAAGAGGGTAGGAGGAGGAGGAGAGGAGGAGAAGAAGGGAGAAGGAGGGAGGAGGAGAAGGAGGGAGGAGGGGAGAGAAGAGGGAGGAGGAGAGGGAGAAGAAGGAAGGAGGAGGAGGAAGGAGGGAGAGAAGGAGAAGAGAGGAGGGGAGGAAGGAAAGAGAGGAGGAGGGAGGAGGAACGAGGTAAGGGGAGGAGGAGGTAGAAGGGAGGAGGAGGAGGAAGGAAAGGGAGGAGGAAGAGGAGGAGAAGGGAGGAGGAGGGGAGGGAAGAGGAGGGAGGAGGTAGGAGGAGGAGGAAGAGGGAAGAGGGAGAAGAAGGAAGGAGGAGGGAGGATGATGAGGGAGAAGGAGGCAGGAGGAGGAGGAGGGAGGCAGGAGGAGGAGGAGGGATGAGGAGGGAGGAGGGAAGATGAGGGAGGAGGCGGAGGGAGTAGGAGGAGGAGGATGGAGGAGGATGGGGAGAGGAAGAGGGAGAAGGAAGAGGGAGAAGGAGGAGGGAGAGGGATGAGAGGGAGGAGGAAGAGGTGGAGGGTGGAGGAGGAGGAGGAGGAGAAGAGAGGAGGAGAGAGTTCGCCATTCCGAATTCATACTCGTCTAGTTCTTCCCTTCTACACGACTGTAGATAACTTCCTTACACATAAAAAGATGAATTGTTATTGATATTGCCGTGGCATGGAGGAATATCAGCAGCAGAGTTGATCCAAAAAACCAAAGACTGAGATCTACGGAGAGCCATGAACGCCTACGCCAGCCGGCACGGCACTTGATGATGATGATTGCCGTGTGACGATTCTGTGTAGTCACGTCATTTTCTTCCCTTTCCCTAGCGTTTTGGTTCTGGGATTCTTTCATCATCATCATCATCATATATTTACGTACGTATTTTGGGAGGGGGAGGAGGGAGGAGGAGGAAGAAGAAAAAAAAACTATGACAGTTGACAGCTCTGGAATGAAAGGAAGGCGTGTAGAAAATTTCATCTCAATCGGATTGGCCGTTCGCGAACAAATAAAGGACATACATATTTACATACATACATATACATACACTTTGTTTTATAGATATAGATTTTATTAGAAGGCAGCAAGTCAAATGGTTTGGCCATGTAATTAGGTTACCAACTAACAGTATACCACAAGAAGTAATGATGTACAGACAAAATGGATGTAGTAGAAGAGGCGGCCACGTCAGCGATGAACAGAGGTAATAGCAGAGTCCATAGGAATTTCGATTTTAGAAGCCCCAAAACGGACACTCTCCCGCTTGTTTATGCTTCACTCGACACTGAAAGGATTCAACAGGAACAAGATGAGCCGAGATGAGATGAGCTAGGTAGTTAGTTAGCTAGCTAGCTAGCTAGGTTAGTTAGTTAGTTAGCTAGTTAGTTAGCTAGTTAGTTAGTTAGTTAGTTGGTCGGTTGGTTGGTTCGTTGGTTGGTAGGTTGGTTGTCTGGTTGACCGCTTTTTAATCAGTTAGTTATTTACTCAATTGCCAAGCGTTCTAACCATCCAGAAAATAAAACCCAGCAAACAAAATCCCCCAAGAACGAACGTGAGCAAAATCATGCACGCAGGAAACCAAATCTAGGTGCCTTCTCCACGCTCAGCCGAGCATGCTCGGCCTCACTTGGAGTGTAGCTGGAGATCGCTAACAGGATTGTGTGAGTTGAGAGTGTGCGTCTGCGTTCGCCAGTGTGTACTGGAGCATTTCCATGCTCTGTGTGTTTACATAATGTTTCAGAAGAGGTCGTGTGGTGGGAACGTGCAAGTTTTTGTTCCGTGTTTTCAAGCTAAAGTATTTTCTGTCTTTAGTAAAATGAACTTAACCGGTTGTATAATATCAAAAACAGGCTAGCATTCGGAGAATCTAATGCCGCTGACAGTTAGACAATAGCTGAACATGGATAGGTGTTAAATTACAGAGTGGTTGTGTATCTGATTTCTGACATGACGGTCGAGGTTTGATTTTGGATGTTGCATTTTCTAGACTGGAGTTCTATGCTATGTGAACTAACTAACTAACTAACTAACTAACTAACTGACTGACTGACTGACTGACTGACTGACTGACTGACTGACCAACCGACTAACTAACTAACCAACTAACTAACTAATCTACTAATTACCTAACTAACTAATTAACCAACCAACCACCTAACTAACTAGCTAGCAGCTAACAAAAAAACTCACTAACAAACTAACTAACTGATTAATTAACTCACTAACCAAGTAAATAACTAGCCGGCAGCTAGCAAACTAACTAACTAACAAAATAACTAACTGACTGACTGACTGACTGACTAATTATCTAGCCAGCTAGCTGGCAGCTAACTAACTAACAACTAATTAACTAACTGACTGACTGACTGACTGACTGACTGACTGACTAACCAACAACAAAACCACTCAACTAACCAACCCGTGAGACTGGCTGGCATCACGAACGACCTCTTGGACTCC
Source organism: Cepaea nemoralis (assembly GCA_014155875.1). Classification (NCBI taxonomy): domain Eukaryota; kingdom Metazoa; phylum Mollusca; class Gastropoda; order Stylommatophora; family Helicidae; genus Cepaea; species Cepaea nemoralis. The sequence goes on along the minus strand of JACEFZ010017451.1, from coordinate 707,325 downwards.
TGGATAAGTAAATGAACTCACGGAATGGATGTGATTCTTCAACTTTGTCCAGGCTGCAAGAACATCCAGTAACACAAGAACGCCATGCGGCGAGCCAAGGAACAGTCCACCACACAGAACTGATGTCGTCAGTCGCTACACTGTAGTATATACTGAAGAGGAGTCTGAGCACGCATTGGCTAATAATAATATAATAATAGTGAGGATGGTGTGTTAACTGACTAACTAATTAACCGCATCTCGTAAAATTCAAGCAACATTGAACAAGCATTCAGATGAGATGAGTTGAGTTGAGTTGAGTTGAGTCAAGAACCGACATCATTGCACTCGGCGCATTCCTATAAGCGCTCAGTTCCCATCTTCAACAGCCAGCAGAGAGTTCCAATATTAATGGTACCCGTTGTAATATGTTTATATGTCCGTCTGGCTTTACCTCTGAGTGATGAATGTGACCAGATCCCCTTGGCCACGCCTTGCATCTGTACTCTCTAGACCAGTGGTTCTCAACCTTTTTTGGCCCGTGCCCCCCTTCACCATATTTTCAGAACGTCATCCCCCCCCCCCCCCCTTTTCTATCAAAAATTTGGCCCGTGGCCCTCTTCACCGTATTTTCAGAACGTCATTCCCCCCTTTCATATTTCCTATCTAAAAATTCCCCACCCCTACACAGTATACGCAAAAATGGAAGGTAAATTTAGTAGCATATACTAAAACAAGTCTAGACATCCACATAAAATTTGATTTGTGGGTCTACTTACTTTATAAAATGAATTTTAGAAGGATGAGACGTACATAACTGTAAAGTATGAAGGAAAAACAATATAAAGTAATCGGTTCTTGTATTAACGCGATCTTGAATTGGTCTTCATTCCCCCCCCCCCCCCCCCCCCCACCATCCCCCCGGAAACCCTAAAATTCCCCCCTGGGGGGGGGGGGAATTCCCCACCGGTTGAGAACCACTGCTCTAGACCATGATAGTCCATCTGTTCTTCTGCATTATTCACATGCTCCCAGAGGGCAGTTAACACATCTGCCTTATTATGCATCAAACCACTCTTAATGATGCAACACCAGCCACTCTGTCTGCCTGTTATTTTCTAACCACACAACACTGTCCTGGAGAAAAGATTCAGCGAATGCTTACAACCTGCGATCTATGAATCGTTGCATACCATTCAGCATAAAGTAAGCCAGTTTCATGTAAGCATGCTTTGTGAATCAGTCACAACAAAATGCGTATACAGTTTGTTCTCCAATCAGTGGAAAGCTGCATGTTACCGCCTCCACTACCATTCTCAGACTTGAGGTCGTGGTCTCATATGCCAAGCTCTCCTTTACTAGCCATTGGCCTTTGGCTTTTGCTATGAATCCCCATGCACTTTTTTGCTTCTTAACACAGAGCCATAGGTATAAATAATCACATCGTCAGGACAAGAGTAGTCCTGAATTAATTGCCGAATTTCCACTTCGACAGCGCCAACTGGCCACTCCCGACACTCCCAATGTGATCGTAACCCCAGCCAAGTCTGAATATCTATTCAGTATTTAAAGGGCTCGGAGTGAGTTGGTTGAGTTTCTGTGCTCCACTAACAGAAGCTGGAAGAAACGAATAAATGAAAGGAAACATTCACTAACTGGTGCCAGTTTGAAATAGTGGGAATAGAATGCTGCGAGAGAATCACCAATGTGGAGCTCATGGAGAGAAGTAGACAAATTCCAGTGAACCACGAGGTGAGGACAAAACGCCGATGCTAGATAGGACACACACTGGGGGAAAAATAGGTCAATATAGCTAGACACTCTCTTGTCTGGAACCCACAAGATAGGACATACACTGAGAAAACCTGAGGACAATATAACTAGACACTCTCTTGTCTGGAACCCACAAGATAGGACATACACTGAGAAAACCTGAGGACAATATAACTAGACACTCTCTTGTCTGGAACCCACAAGATAGGACATACACTGAGAAAACCTGAGGACAATATAACTAGACACTCTCTTGTCTGGAACCAACAAGGTAAACCTGAGAACAATATAGCTAGACACTCTCTTGTCTGGAACCCACAAGATAGGACACACACTGAGAAAACTTGAGGTCAATATAATTAGACACTCTCTTGTCTGGAACCAACAAGATAAACCTGAGGACAGTATAACTAGACACTCTCTTGTCTGGAATCCACAAGATAGGGCACACACTGAGAAAACCTTAGGACAATATAACTAGACACTCTCTTGTCTGAAACGCACAAGATAGGACACACACTGAGAAAACCTTAGGACAATATAATTAGACACTCTCTTGTCTGGGACCAACAAGATAGGAAACACACTGAGACAACCTGAGGTCAATATAACTAGACACTCTCTTGTCTGGAATCAACAAGGTAAACCTGAGGACAATATAACTAGACACTCTCTCGTCTGGAACCCACAAGATAGGACACACACTGAGACAACGTGAGGACAATATAACTAGACACTCTCTTGTCTGGAACCCACAAGGTAAACCTGAGGACAATATAACTAGACACTCTCTTGTCTGGAATCCACAAGGTAAACCTGAGGACAATATAACTAGACACTCTCTTGTCTGGAACCCACAAGATAGGACACACACTGAGACAACGTGAGGACAATATAACTAGACACTCTCTTGTCTGGAACCCACAAGATAGGACACACACTGAGAAAACCTGAGGACAATATAACTAGATACTCTCTTGTCTGGAACCCACAAGATAGGACACACACTGAGACAACCTGAGGACAATATAACTAGACACTCTCTTGTCTGGAACCCACAAGATAGGACACACACTGAGACAACCTGAGGACATTATACCTTGACACTCTCTTGTCTGGAACCCACAAGATAGGACACACACTGAGACAACCTAAGGACATTATAACTTGACACTCTCTTGTCTGGAACCCACAAGATAGGACACACACTGAGACAACCTGAGGACATTATAACTTGACACTCTCTTGTCTGGAACCCACAAGGCGAATGCAATAGCGGGAGACCTAAAACACACGAAGAAGAGAACTGGAGACAGAGATGAATAATGTTGGGAGGACACCGAGTGCGCCGCAGGAGATTGTAAAAGATAGTATGGTTTGGCGTGGTTTTGATGAGGGCCAATGGGGGTTAAGGGTAGGAGGAGAAGAAGATAGAGAGAAAATAAAACAAAGTTTGCACCAACATATTACTTTCTCCGCAAACCGACGATGAAATAAATGTGATTCACTTACCTTTTGTCCGACTTCAAATAGAGTTGATTTATACTTACATTAGGGTTGGTGCGCTGGAAAATATACTGTATTCGACAAGAAAAATAAAAAGATATTTTAAAAGCCTTTCTATAAAAGCTATACACATTAAGCATTTGTTAAAAGCTCAGGATGAAAATGCATTAATGTTAGTTCTTCCTCACTTTTCTATTTGTCTGGTATCATAAAGTGAAATGCGTTGCACTGTTTTTGACAAACCTGTGGCTCAGTGTCCGACTTCGACAGGTATATATTCGGGTATGCTTTCTATGGCCTTTGACTGTCCCCAGTCTACCTACAAGACAGCAGGTTTGTATCTCACTTCGCCTGATCTCTAGCCAATGAGTGTCCCCGGTCTACCTACAAGGCAGAAGGTTTGTGTCTCTCTTCGTCTGATTCCTAGCCTTTGACTGTCTGCAGTCTACCTACAAGGCAGCAGGTATTTGTCTCACTTCATATGGTCCCTAGCCTTTGGCTGTCCCCAGTCTACCTACAAGGCAGCTAATCTGTTCGTCTGCTCATTTCCCACCACACCAGCATGTCATGGGGAGAAAACTCAACAGATACTATCTATTTGTGATTGTTGAGTTGAAGCATGCCTATCTTCACCTTTCTCATCATACTTTGTGAATCCGTTACACTGCATTTATGAGTATTCTAACATAAAACCAACACACCGAAGGCTTACGCGCTATCCATTGCACAACTGCGAATCATTACATTTTGCATATTTATATCTTTCTCTGTATACAATGTCCCTGGGATCCCATATCGACCCATTCTTAAATTGGTACCAACAAATGTCGTGAGATGCCCAAGCGGCCATTGTGATACTGACCATATCATATACAAATATGGCTCTGTCACATATACCCAATGCGTACTAGAGCTCGTCACAGTATCCATAGTTTGTGTGTGTGTGTGTGTGTGTGTGTGTGTGTGTGTGTGTGTTTCTCATCCCTTGTCTTGTATATCTTTCTTATCCCTAGCCTCGTATCTATCTCTTTTCTTGTATATCAGTCTTATCTCTTTTCTTGTATATTGTTCCTATCCCTTGATCCTGTGTCATGTATATCTTTCGTATCCCCTGATCCCGTGTTTTATACATTATTCTTATCCTTTATCTTGTATATCTTTCATATTACGTGTCTCGTGTATCTTTCTTATTCCTAGTCTTGTATATCTTTTTATCCATTGTCTTGCACATATTTCTTGTCCTTTTTCTTGTATATCTTTAGCATCGCTTGTCTGTATATTTTCACACCCATTGTCTTGTATATCTTTCATACTCCTTGTCTTGTTCGATATATTTTTCGCATCCCTTGTCTATTATATCTTTCTTATTTTTTGTCTCGTGTATCTTTCTTACCACTTGTCTTGTTTATCTTTTTATCCATTTTCTTGTGTATCTTTTTTATCCATTGTCTTGTATATCTTTCTTATCCCTTGTCATATATATCTTTCTTATCCCTTTTCGTGTGTATCTTTTTATCCATTGTCTTGTACATCTTTCTTATCCTTTGTCATGTATATCATTCTTATTCCTTTTCTTGTGTATCTTTTTTATCCCTTGTCTTGTATATGTTTCTTATCCCTTGTAATGTATATCTTTCTTATCCCTTGTCGTGTATATCTTTCTTATCCCTTTTCTTGTGTATCTTTTTTATCCTTTGTCGTGTATATCTTTCTTATCCCTTGTCGTTTATATCTTTCTTAACCCTTGTCTCGTAAGCATGTTATGTTCTTTATTTTGTTAAAAATATTACACAGGATCTCATTATACATTCTTGTTTGTTTAAATTATGCCCCTTTCCTTAATCGTGGCCGTGGTCAGTTTTTCTCTCGCTCCACGTGTCCTTTCTGCATCCGTACTCTTCGTGTTCTCTTCGCCTCCGTTCATTTCCGATTAGTGATGGTACTTTCCTCAGCTTCAGACAGTGTCGGCCCTCTGTGCCGGCGACATGGGGGAAGGGCCGCCCAGGGAGGAGAAATCTTGTCAGAAGAAATGTGCAGTGTTGGACGATACGGTGTCTGTGTTGATGGTGGTGGTAAGAGAAAGAATCTTGGTTGTAGTGTTTAATTTATCATGGGGAGGGAGAGAGAACGAACGAACGAACAGACTTTATTTTCAAAGGGTAACAAATTGGGCACGCAGGCCCGTCTTACATTCGGCCCTTCCAATCACTCATCTTTCTTTCATCAACAGTGCATAGGAAAAAACATTGTCACATGAATTTTGTAAACATAAACAATGCATATTACTATGTTATGAGACACATCCACCACCCACCCACACACACACACACCACACATCCCCCAATCACTCCAACTCCCCCACCCAACCACACACACATATAATACATTCCCCCACCCATCCACCACATCCCTACACCTACACATCTCCCCACCCACACACACCTCTCACCCGCCACACATCCCATCCACCCACACCCCAAGCACACATACATTCAATAACCCACACATCCCCCACCTACACACATCTCCCCACCCACTCACATATCCTCTACCCGTCCCATTTCCCACCAACAATCACTCACCCAATATCCTCCTCCACCCACACACCTCCAACCACCCAACCAAACACACATTCCTCAGCCACACACACATCTCCCCGTCAACTCACATATTCCGCACCTACCCACACACAAATTCCGCACTCACCCACATAATCTCCCATCTCCCCCAGCCCACTCACAGATCCCGAGCCCACACCTACAAACATCCTCCACCATCTCCTAACCTGCACACACTCACCCACCCACATATCCTCTACCCACCCACACATCCTCTACCCACCCATCCCTCAACCAAACATCCCTTAACCACACACCCTTACTCATATACAATCACCCACCCAGACATCCTCTACCCAACCCCACATCCTCCACCCAACCACACATCCTTCATCCACCCATTCCCCCAGTCACACATCCCTTAACCACACACCCCTACCCATACACACACACATCCCCACCACGCACAATCTCCCCACCCATACAAACATCCCTCACACACATCCCCACCCACCAACACATTCCCCATTCACAAACACACACCTCCCATCCACGCACACACAACCCATACATTCATCCCCTCACACATCCCTAGACACACGTACTTATCCCTCAACCACTAACACCCACACATCCCTTACCCACTCATCAACACATACATCTCCTATCTACCCATCCACACTCACACATCCCAACCACCCATCTAAGCACACATCCCCCACTCTCACACACATCCTTCACCCACCCACAAACCCAACCACACCTTCACCCACCCACACAAACATCATTTATCCACACCCAGCTCCCCTCCCACACAATACCACACCGAGAGAGAGAGAGAGAGAGAGTAGAGAGAGAGAGAGAGAAAGAGAGAGAGAGTAGAGAGAGAGAGAGAGAGAGAGAGAGAGAGAGAGAGAGAGAGAGAGAGAGAGAATAACCTAGGTTGTAGTAATCTGTTTATAAAAACTGGCAATTTGAAAAAGTTTTCGGAAAGTAATTTGTAAATTCCACTTACTAACGGGAGGTAGCAATTAGGTTTTAGTAATCGATTGTGCAAAACGAAAGTAAAAGTTAGTTGCATATCCGTTACAGGATGTAGCAGTCAACCCCAACATATTTAACTGTTCGTGATTCCTGGGCAAGTTTACGTTCAGTAGTTTGCCATTGCTTTTTCAACGACCGGCACCCATACCATTTCATAAAAAAACCAACGTGTCAAATCACCCACAGCTGTGTTTAGAACGCGGGTATGCGGGATTACGAACCGCGTCCGTAAATTCTTCGCCACGGAGCCGATAAAAACTATCAATGTGGAAAAAGGTTTCGGAAAATTAATGTGTAAATTCCACTGATTAATATCAAATCTAGCAATTTGAAAAGAAAAAAAAGAATGGTTTGGGGACCGTGGTGTGTACATTCCACTGACTAACAGGAGGAAACAATTAGGTTGTAGTAATCAATTCATCAAAATTAGCAATTTGAAAAAGGTTTCGGAAACGTAATTTGTAAATTCCACTGACTAACGTGAGGAGGCATTTAAGTTGCAGTAATCAACTTAGGAAATCAAGTAATTTGAGAACGAAAAAAAAAAGGTTTGGAAACGTAGTTTGTAAATTCCACTGACTAACATGAGGATTTTCTAGGTTGTAGTAATCAAGAAAAAGTCGCTTAAAAGTCGACAGGGTCGACTTCATTGCACCGGGTTTTATCCCATATGGCTCGGTCTCTTTCCGCAGCACGGAAAGCGTCGCACAAAGCACGAACTCCGTAGCTTTTAGCGACGACCCACAGGAGTCTCCGAAACATTTAACTCGTAAACCGAAGGGTGCGGCCCGGAATCGAGCCCACAACCTTCGGAGCACGAGTCAAACGGCTTGACCACTTCGCCACAGAGATTGTAGTAATCAATTCGGTCAAAAGTCGGTCTCTTTGGCTAAGGGCTTGCGAACGCTGTTTGTGAGCCCGTGTACCCGGGTTAGAAACACAGCGGTGATGGTGTTTTCGAAAAAGGTATAGGAGCCGGTCGTTCAGAAAGTAATGGCAAACTACTGAACGTAAAATTTGCCCAGGAATCACGAACAGCGAAAATGCTGGGGTTGACTGCTATGTCCTGTGAAGGACTCATTCATCTCATCATGTTCCTCTTGTACCTTGCGGTGTCAAGGTGAAGTATAAACTTCGTGAGAGTGCCCGGTTATGGGCTTCGTATATCGACATTCCCATGGATTCTGCTATTCCCTCCGTCCAACGTTTACGTGGTCGGCCTCTTCCTCTGTTTCCATCTGGTCTGTACATCATTGCTTGTCGTGGCATGCTGTTAACTGGTAACCTACTTGCATGGCCAAACCATTTGACTTGCTGCTTTCTAATAAAATCTAGTGCTGCTTTAACCCCCAGTTTAGTCCTGATTTCTTCATTTCTGATCTTATCTCTTCTTGATACGTTGAGTATTCTTCTCAGGAACCTCATTTCTGTTGTTGTGATTTTTCTTTTCTCTTTTTCTGTCATTGTCCAGGTTTGGCATTGGTAGCACAGAGTTGGTAGGAAGATTGTGTTGTAAAGTGATTTCTTAGTAGTTATTGATACATGTTTGTTCTTTAGTATTGGTGCCATTTGTCCAATGAGTTGATTTCCCTTATTGCACCTATTTTCGATCTCGTCTTCTGATCTGCCATTTGATGATATTATACTTCCTAGGTACTTGAAACTCTTTACTTGTTTCAAGGGATGTTCGTTTAGGTGAATTGTTGCTGTTTGTTCTTCTTTAGTTATAGTCATTACCTCTGTTTTGCTTGCGCTAATTTTCTTCTTAGTTTTTCTACGAGCAGTGAAGGACATGCAACTTAATTTTAGTAATCAATTGTTCAAAACTAGCAATTTGCAAAAGGTTTCGGAAAAGTTATTTGTAAATTCCACAGACTAAGGGTAGGTCTCTGTAGGGTGGTGTAGTGGCTAAATGATCAACTGCCGGCCAGATGGCCGTGGCCTCAATACGTGGCAGGACTGATTCACATTTCAAAACGACCTGAGCTCCCAGGACACACAGTTTAAATTAGATACAAGAAAATGTCCTGGCAAATAAAGGTGGTACTGACCACATCACCCACTGAGTGATGATTAATACTAATGCTATTACTGCTACTACTATTATTACTGCTACTACTATTATTACTACCACTACTATTATTACTGCTACTACTATTATTACTGCTACTACTATTATTACTGCTACTACTATTATTACTGCTACTACTTACTACTGCTTCTATTACAGCTCCTATTATCTTCATCATCACTATTATTACTACCATTTCTTCTTCTACTGCTACTACTATTATTACTGCTACTACTTACTACTGCTGCTATTACTATACAAAGATGTGTGTAAGCGGGACATGATTGATACAGGCATTGATAATGCACATTGGGTCGCCAGCATGGCGGTTAGGCGTTGAGCCGTTAAGGCTGTGGCGTGTTTATGCTTGTGGCTACGGACTAACTAACTAACTGCTGCTATTACAGCTCCTATTATCTTCATCATCACTATTATTACTGCTACTTCTTCATCTACTGCTACTGCAATTATTACTGCTACTACTTACTACTGCTGCTATTACAGCGCCTATTATCTTCATCATTGGCACCTTGCCGTCTTGACAGACGATAGTTTGTGCTTCAGAAAGGCATAATAACTATTACCCATGGCAGTAGAGAATGTGACTGATAAGGCCAATTCACGCTGTAAATGTTTGTCCACAGTGGGTGCATGTGAACAAGTGGTCATTTCCACCATCATGCACCATCTTACGTCTCACACGCTCGGTGTGTGACTTATCTGCAATAATTTTCTCCTTTGTCTTTATTCCATTTCTGATATTTGCCCTCCACGCAACACGTTCAGTGGCGACTTGCTCCCAATGTGCATTATCAATGCCTGTATCAATCATGTCCCGCTTACACACATCTTTGTATCGTAGTAGAGGCCGACCCTGAGATCTCTTACCCATCTGTAATTCACCAAAACAGATGTCCTTTGGTATCCTACCATCTAAGTCTACGAAGACTGAGCATGGAATAAACCGTCACACAACCTGATATTTCCAGTACTTCAGTATTTGTGATTTTGTCTTTCCACTTAATACGAAGAATTCTTCGCAGACAGCGCATATGAAAGCTGTTTAAACGTTCCTCTTAGTGTGAGTAAGTTGTCCAGGTTTCACTGCCATAAAGAAGAGTACTAAGGACACAGGCTTGATAGACAAGGTCTTTTGTTTTGGCAGTAATTTTCCTGTTCTCACAGACTCTTTTTCTTAACCTGTTCATTGTTTGAATAACGAAGACACAAAAAATAGATTGGACGATTTATTGCCTGGCATATTTCGCTGCAACTCGTCAGGTACATACTGCAGAAATCACACAACTTACGTGAATTAACTAGATAAATCCTTCAAGTTGAAATATACACACTGCTCATTGTTGTTGCTGCCTTACCAATCCGGGTGTTGATTTCCTGATCTAGGGATAATTTGCTATTTACCACTGATCCTAGATATGTAAAATGGTCTACCATCTCTAGTTCGGCGTCGTCAATAAAGATTGATGGTACCCCATGTGCACCTTGTGACATAATCTGTGTCTTCTTTTTGTTAATTGTTAAACCAAATTCAGAACAAGCAATGGAGAATGCAGATAGTAGACATTGCAATTCTTCCTCATAGTGGGTCGTAACTGCATCGTCATCTGCAAAAAGCAACTCTCTGATCAGTACCCTCCTAATTTTGGTCTTAGCCTTCAATCTCTGAGCACTGTAGAGGCCGCCATCTGAGTGTGAGTGAATGTATATACCACCATCCTGAACACGAAAGGCATATTTCAGTAGAAGGGAAAAGTACATTCCAAAGATCGTGGGAGCTAGTAAATAACTTTGCTTAACTCCACTCTTGATTTCCAACTCTTCAGAAGTTGCACCATCAAACTTGATTATACCCTTCATGCCTGTGTGGAACGATTCCACAATGGACAGAAGAGTTGGTGGGCAGCCAATCTTCTTTAGTGCCTTGAACAGATCCCTCACGACTGACCAAATCAAATGCCTTTGTGAGATCGATGAAAGCAATAAACAGTGGTTGATTCTGTTCATAGGCATTTTTCTTGCATTTGTCGCAATGAGAATATCATATCAATGATAGACCGGTTCTGTCGAAAGCCACACTGTGATTCGGGGTAGACTTGATCTCCTAGGACTTGAAGTCTGCGCAGAACAATTCTGGCAAATACTTTCCCAACAATACACAGTAGTGAGATACCCCTATAGTTGTAGTAGCTCCGATCGCCATTGTTCGTGTACAGTGTTATGATGCTTGAATCTTTGAATTCCTGTGGAACTTGTCCTTCTCGCCAGCATAGCTCTATTAACTGGTGGATCTGTAGAGTGTGTCTTGCCCACTTCTGATAACCTCTATTGGAATCACATCCTTACCTGGAGCCTTGCCAGATGCAAGTTCATTTATAGCACACTTAACTTTTGTTATGGTGGGAAGTGTTTCCAGGTGGTCAAAAGCTGGTAGGATCTCTATGGCGTTGAGGGCATCATCCGCTAGATTAGTCTCACTTGAGTAAAGCTCGAAATAGTGCTCAATCCATCTGTCAATCTGCTGTTTCTTATCAGTGATGATTTCTCCAGTCAAGAACGGTGCACTTCTTTTGATCATTGGACCACCGGCTTTCTTTATGCCTTCATACATGCTTCTGATGTTTCCCTTATCATTTACGATTTGAATGGACTCACATAACTTGATCCAATAGTCATTTGAACACTGCCTGGCAGCCTTTTGCACATCCTTCCTAGCTTGCTTTAGCTCACTCAGAGTTTTACGCTTTGGTCTTTCCTTGTTTCTTAAGAGAGCCATCTTCTTCTTACCAATCAAGGGCGGCAAAGTCCTGCCTCTTATGATCCCCAGTGCCGTAAACCCCTACGGCAGTTTTATAAAGAGTTTCCTTAAGTTGACCCCACTTTTCACTTACTGTACAATTTTCTGGTGTATCAGTGAAAGCGTCTTCAAGTTGCTGTTGAAACTGAAAGCACTTTTCAGGATCGTGAGTGTTAATAATATTAATCCTGGGGCTAGATTTGTGTTTAGCTGTGTAGATTCTCTTTGGTCTCAGTCTAACCCTTGCAACAACCAAAGAATGATCCTTATCACAGTCAGCACTGTGGTAACTTCGAGTCAATGATGTATGGTTCAGATGTTGTCTCCGTGTAATGATGAAGTCTAGCTGGTGCCAATGGCCGGATCATGGATGTTTCCATATGACCTTATGCAGCTCTTTTGTTTTGAAAAAGGACTTTGTAATACAAAGGCCATTTCTTGTGCAATGCTCCAGCAGCCATTGCCCATTTTCATTCATGTGACCGATGTTGTATTTTCCAAGGCACACTGGCCATGAACTCGAGTCCTTGCCCACACGAGCAGTGAAATCACCGATCATATAAATGTAGTCGGATTTTG
>JACEFZ010017451.1:655000-690000 GCA_014155875.1 Cepaea nemoralis | reverse complement strand
AGAACACGTATACTCTCTACCGTCTCCAGTCGGGTCTGTTCACACGCTACACATTGCGTGGACAAGCACGGACGCTGTCCCCCTCCGTGCAGTAGCTAGTCTTGCGTGCATGGAGTCCCAAGCACGCTGGCTTGTGAGCTAGGAGTAACAGGGCACTTCACGGTTACTCGTAAGGCCAAGCTTCCCAATGGCTTGGGGAAAGCCCTCGCTCACTTGTACGTATTGGCCCCTCGTCTGACACAAATGTGTCTCCTTGTGAGGCTATTTATAGTGCTGTTGTCTCTCCTGTCTGGTGTCTCCCTACTAGACTTGTGTTAACTCTTATCAACTCTCTAAAGCCTTATTGGAGATCCTGTCAGGCTCCCCTCCTCTATGTGACGTGTTACTTCCCTTTAACTCATGTTTGTAACACGTCTGGTCACAAAGAAAAATTGGTTGCTCCAATTTTGTCAGATATCCAATAAGTTATAAATCTCTCGTTTGGGGATAGAACAACTCTCTTCTTCCTTTACTCACACTGTTCTATCTTTTCACTTGGCTAATTAAGTAGCCCATGTATCCGTATAGTTGGTTTTATAGATATCTTTGGGAATTGTTTTGAACCGGAACCGTTGTCTTATGACTTATGTCCTGGCTTCCGTCGTTTGACCCTATGTCTTTTGACTTTCACCTATTGACTTCTGTCTCGAGCTGTCCTCAAATTGCCCGAAATGACAACCCAAATACAAGTTGACTCTGTTATGAGTACAACACATGAGCATAGAATGTTCATGTTCCCATTAATATCCCCCCCCCCCCGAACTCATATACACACAGTTCTACTTTTCACCTTCTCGCTTCCGCTTGTGAAAAGCTATTTTCAATGTTACATTAAGGTTTCTAAGAAGTTATTGTGTCCCCTGAATTAAAGTTGTTGTTCTTTGAAACAAATAGTGTGTGCATCTTTTATGTGTTTGTTTTCCTGTTTGTTTGCGTGTTTACTAATAAACTACAGTGTACTTAATTCTCTAACCTGTGTATGCGTTAGTGTATTAAATGTGTGTGTTCCTTCGAGCGCCGTAAATCGGTTTATTGTGGTTACAAACGTTTGTTATTCTTATTTGTGACCACAACTCCGCTTTCTGAAGCTCAAAGTACATTCCCTATCTAATCTATTAAAGTATGGCAGTAACACACATAAAAACTCGACATCACATTGGCTACACAGATGACACAGACAAGTCAAAATAAGACGTTTCCAGTGGTGAAAAATTTTCCCGCTATCTTTCTCTCTCGCTCTCTTTCTTTCAACGTTTACTAATTTTCACATTCTCTCCTCGCATTTATTCTTCTTGCATACATCTTTCACTCGCTTTCATACTCTTCTTTTGCTCAAACATTCACTCGTCATTAAAATATGTTTCATAGCATCAAATACATGAACATTACATATTTACAATAAATGATTGGCTGAATTATAACAGTATTCACGCCAAATGACTGTGCGTTTTGTTTGCACGTGTCATGTCTATACACAATATACAAGTTATGAGGATGGTTTGTCACCGATCCTGTAATAGTAACTAATATGATTTGGTGTGCTGACCTAAATTATCCTCAAGGGAAATAATCTAACTAATTAATTTCATTTAAGAGAATTGGGTTAACTACCTTAAAGTGTTATTTGTAAAAAAGATGATGTTAATTCCTAAATGGTTGGGTTAGTTTAGAAATGATATTTTAGATAAATGAATTTATAAATGATTATGATTATGCAGTGATAAACGAATGTAATATCTAACAATTGTATTTCTATCATTGGTGTTATATTAAATGGTTTATTAACTAAATGATGGTGATTTCTAACTACCACATGACATAAATAAAGTTATATATGCGTTTGAACAATTTGCAATTCAATTATTAATAGCAAAAATGAAGTTATGTGTACTGTTAATAAAATAATAATATACATATATCACAGTTACATTTCTATATCTAATTACACTAACTGAAGTCCTCCTTTGAGTTGTGAAGATGGAGCAATGTTCTTTGTAGACTATTATAACATAGTTCATTTTGGCAAAGTCTTCTATGCTCTCCTTCATGGATAGTGTATAAATATAGTTCCCTACTAACATATGTAGGTTCATAGCTAACACTTCAATGTTCCTCTAGCTTATGTGTGTGTCAGCGCATGTTACTTCTGCGTCTGTTCGTTACTCTTCTCATAGCACTGTTACTTTCACACTGTTCACATGTTTGGCGATGATAACGCACTTACAGTGTATCTTAATCACCACATACAGCACTGAGTTACCTAACATTTACACTGTCACTGTTTCTGGTGATCTGTGGTCGATCCCTTCATGCAAATCAGGTATTTCAATGGATGATGGTCGACTCAAAATGTCTGCAACAGTGTTCAATCTTCCCTTTAAGTGCTGGATGGTAAATGTGTAATTTTGGAGAATCAAAGCCCACCTGTAGATTCTGTTATTGCTGGGAAGTCCACACTGCATCACAGACAACGGAGAGTTATCGGTTTCGATCACAAACTGTGCTCCTGCCAAAAATCTATGAAATTTCTTAACACAATAGATCAAACTGAGGCCCTCCAATTCTGATGCCGAGTATCTAGATTCAGCGGGGCTAATTTTCCGACTTACGTACATTACTGGGTGGAACTTCCCTTCGTAGAACTGTCCTAGTATCCCAGATATGGAGATGGCACTCGCATCTGTGCGTAAAAAATAGGTAAGTTTTGGATTAGGCATACGAAGGATAGGTGGAACGCTGAAAAGATATTTCAGTTTTGATAACGCGCTAATTAATCTTGCATCTTGTACAGATAATTTAGCCGAAGCTTTTAAGATGTTAGAAAAAACACTGGTGATTTCCGCCAGATTTTGAATAAATTTACAATATTAGTTTACCAGACCCAGTAAACTTCGGACCTGTTTCTTGGTCGTTGGCATTGTCAAATTCAGAATCTTGGTGACGATTCTGTCATCAGTTCTTAATTGACCCCTGCAGATGGTATGACCCAGGAAGTCAATTCGTTCCATGCCTAACTCTACTTTGGTCGGCTTCACTGTGAGCCCAAATACTCGCAACCTGTCGAAGACTTGTCGCAGTTTCAGTAGGTGTGTTGTCCAGTCTTCTGTATGGATACATATGTCGTCTATATATGTAGAAATATTGGTCATCCCATGGAGAAGATCCCCAGTTAGACGGACGAAAGTTGCTGGAGCGTTACGAAGGCCAAAAGGAAGAAAGCGCCACTCATATAGACCTAAAGGAGTGGAGAAAGCTGTTAGATGAATCGAATTTACTTCCATCGGGACTTGCCAATAACCTTTCGTGAGGTCAATCTTGCTAAATATGCGAGATGTAGACATGTCCAAGATCAAATCCTCGCATGATGGAATTGGTTCAGCGTCAATTTTGGTTATTTTGTTTAAACGGCGATAATCGACGCAGAGTCGAATAGTAGAGTCCTTTTTGGCGACAAGGACAATAGGGAAAGAATACTCTGACTGAGATTTCTGAATAATACCGCTCGACTCAAGAGATAGTATTTCTTTGTCGAGGTTCGACCTATAGTTTAGAGGGATAGAATAAGGTCGACACTTGATTGGTGTGTTGTCAGTCAGAATGATAGAATGTTCTATTCTATCTGTCTTTCCTGGGACGTCGGAGAATATGTCTCTGTATTCCGTCACTAGCTCTATGATTTGTCGTCGTTGGTCGTCTGTCAGTTTCGTTTCTATCTTTATGCTGTCAATGGTCGCAGTCGTGTCTACAGTAGGGACTGGTAATTCCATCTCGTCTTCGTCTATCTCGTTCAATACTGTTGTGGTGCTAGCTGTGTGTGCTGTTACCTGGCTAAGTGTGTTTGCGTTGTCGCTGTCGTGTGTCGCCCTATCTAGTGAAGTAGTATTGTGTACGTCTGTCGTCTCATTACTTGGTGTTGGTGCAATTTGTTCGTCTGTCTGTTGTTCTTGTCGTGAAAAGTATGGTTTCAGCATGTTGATATGAAATATCTTTAAGTGTCCTTTTATCGATATTTCATACTCCACATCCGATAATTTACGTTCAACGTTGAATGGCCCTTGCCAAGATGTTAGTAACACATTACGTTTATCAGGTAGTAGAAGCAAAACCTTCTGGTTTGGTTCAAGGTGAATAGTTTTAGCACCCTTATTTGCATAGTCGTAGTTTCCATTGCTCGACACCTGCTTTAGGGGTCCAGCAATATCGACCGCTATACTCTCATGTGGTCTCGATGCTAGTACTGACCGTTGACCTTCGGCCCTCACATGCTTTCCCTTTCGTACAAGATGTTGACAAATAGTACAAGATCGACAGAAATTTTTTATGTCCGAACAGAATTCTGGCTCGCGTTTTATCATAGGCCAAATGTCCAGCAAACGGTGACTCATGTGCGATCTTTAGCACATTTTGTCGGTATGTTACAGGTAACACCGTCTGCTGAATTTCATGGTTATTATTTGTGTAATAACGCATGAGAATTCCGTTAAATTTTCTAAAGTACCAAGATGCATTCTTAGTCACTTTCGGTCGCTCACCCAACAATTTAAAATATGGTGCGATTGTTTGATCGGTGCTTTGTGCCTCGATAAATTTCTGTCGAGTAGTGTTGGTATTTGCACCACTTGGTGTTAATAGCTGCAGCATTTCATTTTGTAAGTCAGTATAGTTTGTTTCTGTATCTGAGCTTGTTACAGCGTTAGCCCTGTGTGTATGTTTCCAGGCTCTTATGTCGTCGTCTGTACATTCTTTCAATGAATCTAGGCATCCTAAAATAAGATCCGTGCATGGATCTTGCAGGATTGCGCAAGTAAATGTGCCGGTAAGGAACGGGGCATTGATATGCGCTTTTGCCAGTGGATATTTCTTAATGGTTCCAGAGAAAGTACGGCATTTGACAAATTCACCCGTATAATCTTCTGGTCTAGCAAGTTCTTTCCTTAAACCCAGTAGAGTGCTTCCGCTATCGATTAAACATTGGCATGGTTGATCATTGACCAGTGCATCGTAGAACTTAAGTTTACCTCTGGAGGCACACGCTGCGTTAGCATCTTCATTTGAACATGGTATTACGTGCCCACATTTCAATTTACCATCCGCATGAAATTGGTGGCATACATTACATTTCTTAAAGTCTAAAATGTCTGTTACTAATGCTACACTCTCACATTCACTCGTTGGTAACACATTCACAAGTTCCGGATCAATGTCACTCTCATCGTCTGATGATGTATCGATGAGTGCTGCATTATTTGCCTCCATTCGTTGTCTACCAATACATGTATTGCTATAGTGGCCATAACTGGAACAAAAGTAACATTTAACAGCACGTTTAAATGATGATCTTCTGCTTTCTTGCTTCTTTAACACTGCTTCTAAGTGTGACGGACATGCGGGGTTCTTATCACACATCGAGTAAGTCGGATGAAAAAGACTACAATAGTTACATCGAGGTGGTTTCTGATATGGTTTGTCCTTCTTACGGTAATCTTTCTGGTTGTAAGATCTATCAGGAACTTTCTTTGCAAAAGCGGTAATTTCTGTATCATGTGTTGTAGATTTAAATATGTCCCGATTAGATGAAAAATATGCTGACCCCCGTTTCTCTAATTGCTGAATGGACTCAATATCTGACTGTTGTAAAAACTTCGCAAAAGGGGTAGGAACGGTAGATATCACCTTGTCCATTACTATAAGCTCTTCTAATTTTTCATAGTTGTTACCCACTTTCGCCGCTCTAGTCCACTTTTTAAATGTGCTCTGCACGTTAGAGATGTAGTCTAAGAAGGTTTCAGTTGCTTTTGGCTTAATTTGGGCGAATTGAATTTGGTACCCAGTAGCGTCTAAAAGAAAGTGTTGCATTATCCTATCGTGTATGTACTGATAATTGTTCCTTAGCTCTGTAGGTATGGATTCTATTACTTTTAACGGCTCCCCACTGAGGTTCCTCATGTAGATCATTGCCCAGTCATCCAAAGGTATTTTCTGCGTCTTTAGTTGGAATTCTATGTTCTCAGTCCATGCGCTAATTGAATCCCCTACACTGTATGGTTTGATAAGGCCTTTATACTTACTAAATTTGTTCTGTTCTTCTTGGCTCTTTTGCTTGCTAGATGCTATCTGTATGTTAGAATCTACCTCCATTTCCTTCATTTTTAACTTAGTCTCTGAGTCTACTTGTATCTGCTTTTTTTTGGTGGCATGATCTAAGTCTAACTGTTTCTGTTTGATAGCTTGATCTGACTCTAATTGTTTCTGTTTGGTAACTTGATCTAACTCTATCTGTTTCTGTTTGGTAGCTTCCTCGACCTCTTTCATTTCTTTTTGATGCTGCCTTTCTAATGCTCTTTCGTCTCTCTCTAAAGCAGCCTTCTTTTCCATTCGAGCTATTCCTTCTTTATACTTTTGATCCGCCCACTTCTCTAACTTCTCCCCAGTTTGTCCCATTTCTTTACCTGCCTGGATGCACTCACCTAGTGACGCCATTTTGTGGCGTAATGTTAGTTCAATATGGTATCACAATAATATTCACACAATAGTTTGTAATAATGTGTTAGTAAATATACATCTTTACTGAAAAAGAAGATGCATGATTAATTTAGAGCATACCAAAATATTCTGAAAATATACTCATCTAATTCTTTGGAAAATACGGTTCTTGGGATGTTCCACCGCTGTCTTCCACACTCACAAAATGAATGACTTGATAACACAATGGATGCTTCTGGTTAGTAGAGCATCAAAAATTAGATACACGCTTATGTTGTATATACAAACTTATCTTTCATGCGAATGATGAATGAAAACATGTGATAGATAATGATAAATGGTGTTAATGAATGAATGATATGATCGTCTGAATGATATGTTAGATGATATGTGAGATGATTCGTCGTATGACAGTCGATGTCGTATTGTCTTCACTTGCTGACTAGTTTGGTATAACTTCGTTCTAGGCTTTCCTTCAGTCGCTAATCTATTTACTGACTCTGTAGAATGGTGACATTGATGGCTGTATCACACAAAATGAAATGTACACGATGGTTAAGTTGGTAATATTCACTGATGATTGTATACATTTCTATTGATTTCTGTATAATAACACACTTTCAAATTAATTTTCGTAGAATTTCACACTTTATCGATTTAATTTGGCTTCATTGTGGTTCACGCTCCACAAATGGTATGATCGTATAATTCACCAAAGAAACTTATTTCTGCCATGTATGGAAACAAATTTACATTACTTTCAAATATTTAACACAGCAATGATGTTGAATCGTGCAATTGACTGATGCTGGTTCAGAACTTTCTGATACCAATTGATAGCTGGCGTTGGTTCAGTGGTTTATAACACCACTTGCCTGCTGGCGTTGGTTCACTGGCTTTTGACACCAATAGCCTGCTATGACTGCTCTGCTGGCGTTGGTTCACTGGTTTCTGACACCAATTGGGGTCCTGCCTGTCAGCGACTTGTTCGCTACAGAGTTCTCAGGACTCCCCTACTTTTGCACCGCACGAAATAACAACTCGTGACATTTGCAAAAGGAATGCAATTTATTTAGAGCTGACAATTTAATGGCTCTGCGAGCGGTATGCTTCATGATCATTATACAACATGAATGCAATGAAGTGGTGAGAAATGATGCTAGTAATCACAATCTAAATCTACAGCCTAATATTTGACTATTGCCTAGAAACTATAGCATTTGTCAAGAACACGTCTACTCTCTACCGTCTCCAGTCGGGTCTGTTCACACGCTACACATTGCGTGGACAAGCACGGACGCTGTCCCCTCCGTGCAGTAGCTAGTCTTGCGTGCATGGAGTCCCAAGCACGCTGGCTTGTGAGCTAGAGTAACAGGGCACTTCACGGTTACTCGTAAGGCCAAGCTTCCCAATGGCTTGGGGAAAGCCCTCGCTCACTTGTACGTATTGGCCCCTCGTCTGACACAAATGTGTCTCCTTGTGAGGCTATTTATAGTGCTGTTGTCTCTCCTGTCTGGTGTCTCCCTACTAGACTTGTGTTAACTCTTATCAACTCTCTAAAGCCTTATTGGAAATCCTGACACATACTACTAATAGTTCCTATCGCTATCTGATTAAAAGTTCTCCTGCTCTTCCTTGTCAGTTTTGAGATTCTCCTAGAACCCCTGCCGATCCCCCGCAATGTCATTCTTCTCACAGGGTTTCCCCACTTTCTCCACATGGTCCCACAGGCGCACGACCACCTCTCCCTTGTCTACAGATAATCTATCACCAAGAGATGCATTCACTGCCAGCCTATCAGCCTGTTCATTCCCCGCACTTCCGCATGGCCCGGGTGGAAATAAAAACATTCAATTCTCACAATCTGTGACCTCTGAATCGTGAATAGCCATTGTACACGAAACATTCCTTTCCCCACCTTACTAAGCATACTCTTTGAGTCCGTAACGAATGCAATGTGTATTGCAGTGGTCTCCTCTAACTAACGGAATGCCGCTGTTATTGCATCCACCTCCATTCTTATTCTGGAGGTCATACTCCCATATGCAAGACTCTCCTTTTTCAAGCATCGTTCATTAGCCTTCTTGACGAAACTCTAACCACTACGCCTGTTTCTCACCACTAACCCATCGGTGTAGATGGCCATGTCACCTTGATGTGTGTTACTCTGGACCAGTTGTTGCACCTCAAACGTACGGCCTGCTGCCCATTATCTGCACTCACGGCCCAGTGATGTTATTGCCTCGTACATGTTCATGCTTAGTGTGTCTTGGATGTCCTGTGTCCGACACTCTTGCTGTTCGATTCGGGCCTCTTCTTCCACAAACCTCTCCTCCCATCACTGTGCTATTAAAACCACTGTGACAATTACTATGGCAAAGTTATTTTAGTTTCAGAGACATGACACCGTTTAAGATTCAGTTTTCTTCAATATTAATATATTGTTGTGTGGAGGTCAGCATGGCTGAATTGATAAGAACTCTCGCTCTTCCACTTCCAGTGCTGATGCCGAGATAGCGGGTTCACTCCTACATCGGTCAGTTGGACTGAAATGTTGACTTCTCGTCTTTGACTTGGTTACGTAAATTAGAAGTGCCTCAGAAGTCTGAGTGGGTTTGCCTGATGGCGAGGGACACTGGTAATAGGTAAAGCTAATTCACACGCAAACCTCAATCCAGTGCATTAGAAGTAGTAGCACGTGTGTGGACTACGACTGAGCTCAAAGCGTGCGATCGCAGACAAGAAATATTGTAGAATGTCAGTTTAGTTGACACCCACGTCGTTTGAAGAATGTTTCTGAAACATTTTAATCTTAGAGTCCCATCATTCTTCGGTGGTGATCGCAAGATGGTTCACGACTCATATATAATGGTTGCCACAGAACAATGTATGTTCTCAAAAGTGTTCCTTTCGTTTGTTTGTGTTGGTATCAACAATTTGTCACAGTCAGATATGGCTGAGCTACTGTGTGACAGTTAGTCAGATCTTAGTTAGATATGGTTGAGCTACCGTATGACAGTTAGTCAGATCTTAGTTAGATATGGTTGAGCTACCGTATGACAGTTAGTCAGATCTTAGTTAGATATGGTTGAGCTACCGTATGACAGTTAGTCAGATTTTAGTTAGATATGGTTGAGCTACCGTATGACAGTTAGTCAGGTCTTAGTCAGATATGGTTGAGCTACCGTATGACAGTTAGTCAGATACTAGTTAGATATGGTTGAGCTACCGTATGACAGTTAGTCAGGTCTTAGTCAGATATGGCTGAGCTAAAGTATGACAGTAGACGGTACTACCCGCTTTCTGTTTGCTCCGAATGTTGGCAGCGTCACCAAACCCGACACCCCACATTGCGTCAAAGGCTTCGGGCAGAGGAGCGCAATTAGGAGGGTACAAGCCTTTTACTAGTGTGAGGAAATGCAACCTAAAGACTCATTGACATTGCAGGGCAGACCAGGCCCGAAGCCTTAGTCGGTAACTGGTCTAGGATCGAAGCTCCTACAGGCGGACAGTTAGAGTATTGCTTTGCTGATCCGGCAGCTTCTGCAGCGTGTCTTGTTCCAGAAGTATTGGTGTTACCTTTTCTCTGGAGTAAACAAAGCAGGCTGAGATAGGGAACACGATGCACGGGCAACACATGGTCTCTATATTCAGCCCAGGCCTTGTGATATGGAGAGGTATAACTCCATTTTACAAACTATCTGTCAAGGCCGCAAGGTGCCAATCATCATCAGCATGTACCATGCCGATAGACATGCACGGTTTTGTTCGGCATTTCCGACGGTTATCAAAGTCCTGGATCTGGTCTGCTTTCTCGTCATGTAGTTCAGGTGGTGAGTAAAATAAGGCGCAACAAGCGCAGAATCATCATGGCAGGAAAAAAAGCTGAACCTTGGTGGAATTGTGAGGTGGAAAAGGCCTGAATCGTTAAGCGTGGTGCTGTAAGGTAATGGTAGCTTAACGATTTAAGCGTGGTGCTGTAAGAGAGATGGACACAAAAGTTAACTATTTCAAAAACCTGGTTAAAGTCGTTAAAAATGAAAAGTGGACAGAGTTGTGTTCAAAAAATAAGCAAATACAAGTCACTGAAATTATTCTGGCGACTACATAAAAGCATGAATGGGACAGTCAAGAATAAGAGTTATCCTGACTTCCACAGTGCTGACCTTATCTGGTAGAGGTCTGACGAGAATAAAGGCAAAGCCCTTTTTGAACGCTATCTAGAACAGAGTAACAAGACAGACATGTTGTTTGTTCGCATATCCTTTACAGGACATCGCTGTTAACATCAGCATCTTTCAGCTGATTGTTGATTTCTTGGCAAGATTACACTCAGAAGTTTGCCATTGCTTTCTGAGCGACCGGCTCACATACCCCGTTTCCTTAGTGACTCAATGAGCAAGCTCAGGGGGATAGAGATAAAATGGGTCCGAAGAGAGTGGTTGCTGTCCTTGGAGTTGTCTCGGCTAGCAAAGATTAGTTTCGTTTTCTTGCCAGGACATGCGGGTGTACGAGGAAATGAGCGGCTGACAAGCTTGCCTTGCAGGTAAGCCTGCTGTGGAAGGCGGACGAGCCATGGATCAGGCTAACATTCTGAATGCTCTACGAGAAGTAAGACTTTTGCGAGAACCAAGTGATGATTTCGAATCTACAACCATGGTCAGACTGCGAGAACAGCAAATTAAAAGGGGTGTGGCCAAACAAGAACACTACGCGGGAAGCCAAAGAAGAGTATTAAAACCAACACAGAACTGGTGTCGTCAGTTGCTACACGCTGCGGCATTTACTGAGGAGGGGATGCGAGCACTTATGGACTGAATGGTTCGATGTGCAATAAGGATGATCTGTCGACTAACTAATTAACTACATTGGCACCTAGCCGCCTTGATAGACGATAGTTTGTTACACTGTGCTTCAAAAAGGCTTAATAACTACAACCCATGGCGGTGGCGAATGTGACTGTTAAGGCCAATTCGCGCTGTAAATGATCGTCCAGAGTGGGTGTATGTGAACACATGGTCATTTCCACCATCATGCACCATCTTACGTCTCACACGCTCGGTATGTGACTTATCTGCAATAATTTTCTCCGTTGTCGTTATTCCACTTCTAATATTTGCCCTCCATGCAACACGTTCGGCGGCGACTTGCTCCCAATGTGCATTATCAATGCCTGTATCAGTCATGTCCCGCTTACACACATCTTTGTATCATAGTAGAAGCCGACCCTGAGATCTCTTACCCACCTGTAATTCACTCAAAAAGATATCCTTCGGTATTCTGCCATCATCCATCCTCTTAACAAGTCCTTTCCATCTAAGTCTACGAAGACTGAGCACGAAATATACCTGATCTTTTCAATACTTCAGTATTTGTGATCTTGAAAGCTGTTTAAACGTTTCTCTTGGTGTGAGTAAGTTGTCCAGGCTTCATTGCCATAAAGAAGAGTACAAGGACTTTTGTTTTGGCAGTAAGCTTCCTGTTCTCCCAGACTCTTTTTTCTTAACCTGTTCGTTGTTGTTGCTGCCTTACGAATCCTGATGTTGATTTCCTGATCTAGGGATAATTTGCTATTTACCACTGATACTAGATATGTAAAATTGTCTACTATCTCTAGTTTGGCGTTGTCAATAAAGATTGATGGTACCCCATGTGCACCTTGTGACATAATCTGTGTCTTCCTTTTGCTAATTATTAAACCACATTCAGACCAAGCATTGGAGAATGCAGATTGTAGACGTTGTAATTCTTCCTCAGACTGGGTCGTAATTGCAGCATCATCAGTACCCTCCTAATTTTGGTCTTGGCCTTCAATCTGAGCATTGTAGATGCCGCCATCTGAGTGTGAGTGAATGTATATACCACCATCCTGATCACGAAAGGCATATTTCAGTATAAGTGAAAAGTATATTCCAAAGAGGGTGGGAGCTAGTACACAACCTTGCTTAACTCCACTCTTGATTTCAAACTCTTCAGAAGTTGCACCATCAAACTTGATTATACCCTTCATGCCTGTGTGGAACGATTCCACAATGGACAGAAGAGTTGGTGGGCAGCCATCTTCTTTAGTGCCTTGAACAGACCATCTCGACTGACCAAATCAATTGCCTTTGTGAGGTCGATGAAGGCAATAAACAGTGGCTGATTCTGTTCACGGCATTTTTCTTGCATTTGTCGCAATGAGAATATCATATCATGGTAGACCGGGTCTGTCTGAAACAACACTGTGATTAGAGGTAGACTTGATCTCCCAGGACTTGAAGTCTGCGCAGAATAATTCTGGCAAATACTTTCCCAACAATACACAGAAGTGAGATACCCCTATAGCTGTTGCAGTCGATCCGATCTCCCTTGTTCTTGTACAGCGTTATGATGTTTGAATCTTTGAAATCCTGTGGGACTTGTCCTTCTCGCCAGCATAGCTCTCTTAGCTGGTGGATCTGTAGAGTGATTGTGTCTTGCCCACTCCTGATCACCTCTATTGGAATCCCATCCTTACCTGGAGCCTTGCCAGATGCAAGCTCATTTATAGCACACTTAACTTCTGTTATAGTGGGAAGTGTGTCCAGGTGGTCAAGAGTTGGCAGGACCTCTATGGCGTTGAGGGCATCATCCGCTAGCTTGGTCTCACTTGAGTAAAGCTCTAAATAGTGCTCGACCCATCTATCCATCTGCTATTTCTTATCAGTGATGATTTCTTCAGTCAAGGTTTTCAGTGGTGCACTTCTCTTGATCATTGGACCACAGGCTTTCTTTATCCCTTCATACATGCTTCTGATGTTTCCCTTATCATTTGCAGTTTGAATGGACTTGCATAACCTGATCCAATAGTCATTTGCACACTGCCTGGCAGTCTTTTGTACATCCTTCCTAGCTTGCTTCAGCTCACGGTGAGTTTTACGCGTTGTTCTTTCCTTGTTTCTTAAGAGAACTTTCTTCTTTTTTATCAATCAAGTCTCTGGCTATTTGCCGCAAACCTGTCCCGCCTCTTATGATCCACAGTGCCGTAACCCTCTACCACTGTTTTATGAAGAGTTTTCTTAAGTTTACCCCACTTTTCACTTGCTGTACAAATTGCTGATGTATTAGTGAAAGCGTCTTCAAGTTGCTGTTGGAACTCAAAGCACTTATCAGGATCGAGGGTGTTACTAACATTCCTGGGGCTAGATTTGTGTTTAGCTGTGTAGATTCTCATTGGTCTCAGTCTAACTCTTGCAACAACCAAAGAATGATCCTTATCACAGTCAGCACTGTGGTAACTTCGAGTCAATGATGTTTGGTTCAGATGTTGTCTCCGTGTGATGATGCCAATGACCGGATCTTGGATGTTTCCATGTGGCCTTATGCAGCTCTTTTGTTTTAAAGAAGTAGTTTGTTATACATAGGTCATTTCTTGTGCAATGCTCCAGCAGCCTTTGCCCATTTTCATTCATGTGACCGCTGTTGTAGTTTCCAAGGCACACTGGCCATGAACTCGAGTCCTTGCCCACACGAGCATTGAAATCACCGAGCATATAAATTTAGTCGGATTTTGGAACTGCCTTGATCACAGAGTCTAACTCCTCATAGAACGAATCCTTCACATCATCAGAGGAAGCAAGTGTCGGTTCATATGCAGTGATAAGGTGGCAAAACCATAATAGGTTGCCAAGCGCAGGGATAATAGTCTTTCATTATCTTCAGCTGGAAATTCAATCATTCCCAGTAGCGAATTCTTCTCTGCAAACCCCACACCATGTTGCGTTTTTTTCTGCCTACCTTCTACCCTTCCAGAAAAGGTGTAATTGTTTTCGCTGAGTGACCCTTTCTCGGCGAGGCGAGTCTTCTGCAGCCAACAATATCAATGTTAAGACGATTGAGTTCGGCATCAATCACAACCGTTTTTCTCACATCATGTCAGGTCAGTGGAAAATCCTGGACACATGGTTCTTATGTTCCAGGTTGCAAGCCGTAGCTTGATGTTTCTGTTTTTATTTTTATTAGTGCCTGGTGCATTGGTTTAACAGCCTGCGATTCAGATTTTGTCCTAGCCCCAAGCACCCATTGAAGCAGGCAGGTGGCGGATCAGCACCCAATTGGTCGGGGGGCTGCCCATCTTAAGGCGCGGGGTAGCTGATCAGTGACACCTGCAGGTGTCTCCCACCGTCAGAGGCAACCCGTGGCGCCCCATGTCTAGGACTTGACTAGACTTAAAACCAGTAACTGTCACCCCTCGCTTTGATTCCGAGACCGGTTAAGACCAGGGGTGGAGTTATACCTCTCCATAGCACAAATCCTGGGCTAAAGTACCATGTGTTGCCCATGCAGCATGATCCCTCGCTCGGTCTGCCTAGTTCACTCCAGAGGAAAGGTAACACCAATACATCTGGAACAAGACAAGCTGCAGAAGCTGCCGGATCAGCAAAGCAATGCTCTAACTGTCCGCCTGTCGGAGCTTCGATCCTAGACCATTTTCCAACGAAGGCTTAGGGCCTGATCTGCCCTGCCATGACATTTTGTCGTTAGGTTGCATTTCCTCGCACCAGGATAATCTAGTACCCTCCCAATTGCGCTCTTCCGCCCGAAGCCGTTGGCACAATGCAGGGTGTCGGGTTTGGTAAGCGCGGCCCAACATTCGGCCCTGACAGAAAGAAAGCAGGTAGTACCGTCTACTGTCATATGGTAGCTCAGTCATATCTGACAAAGACCTGACACTCAACTAACTAACTAACTAACTAACTAACTAACTAACTAACTAACTAACTAACTAACTAACTAACTGACTAACTGACTAACTGACTGATTGACTGACTGACTGACGGACGGACGGACGGACTGACTGACTGACTGACTGACCGACTGACTGACTAACTAATTAGCTAACTAATTCAGGCACTCAACTGTTTATCTTCCACTTGGAACTTTCGATAAAGTGTGACTGTTGTCACTAGGTCTTCAAGTAAACTTCTCCTCAGAGCTTGCCCGGAAATCTTACTGCCTACGTCAAATTCTTTAATCAGTTAACGACTTTATTTGTTGTGTACGACTTTCTTATTCGCTTTTCTTTAAGTCCACGGAATTCTTGGTATTTTCCCCAGAAACTACATTTTCTCTGGCACTGCCACACCTTGTCTGCTCATTGTCCATATATCATAGGCACACAACAGCATAGGTTTCATGTAACACTTTCACATATTTTCTCACTGCAAGTGACTGATTTTTATTTGCGAGTTTTGTCCCATCTTTAGCCATGACGATTCCTAATCTAGTTTCTACAGGCAACAGATGATATGTTTATGTTCTGTGCTCACTCGCTTTGGACTCAGACGCATTCCATATACGTGCTACTACTTCTAGTGCACTGCACTCATGTTTGCTTGCGGATTAGCTAACTGATGTTATGACTGTTCCAAGACAATTGTGCCGATTCTCCAGTTTACGAATATTTCCATAACCTTCTTGTATTCTGGTACTTCCTTAATCTTATATACATCTGCATTGATATTGCACTTTGGGAGCAATTTGTCGCTGATCGTGTTGCATGTAGGGAAATTATCAGGATTGGCATAAAGACAAAGGAGAAAATTATTGCAGATAGGTCACACATAGAGAGAGTGAGACGTCTGCTGGTGCGTGATGGTGGAAATGACCATGTGTTTACAAGCATCCATTGTGGAGGAACATTTACAGCGCGAACTGGCCTGATATGCCGCATTCGCCACCGCCATAGATTGTAGTTATTATGCCTTTTTTAAAGCACAATTTACAAACTGTCGTCTGTTTGGAAGGTAAGGTTCCAGTACAGTATATTTGTGTGTTTACGTTCGCTTCTGGTTGGTTGCATTTTCGTGAATTTATGTCTGGTTTGTTGAGACGAAGCCGCTACCACGCTGCATCTTCTCTATCATGTATATTACCAATTTTACAACGGCTACCGTTATCAACAACAGACAATGTGGTTTAGGGAATAGTAAAATTGCATTTCGATATATTGAGTCAAGGATTCACAATCAGGTGTTGGCGATATGCAAGCGGACTGATTTGCGTTGACTTCCATGGTATGAGGCGTCGGCCGTTCAGAAAGCAATGGAAAACTACTGAACTACAATTGCCTAGTAAATCACAAACGTAAAATATATGCTGGGGTTGATTTCAACTTTCTGTAAAGGACATACAATTAATTTTCGTTATCACCACGACCATCATCACCTCCACCACCACCACTACCACCTCCACCACCACCACCACCACCCACCACCACCACCACCACCACCACCACCACCACCACCACCACCACCACCACCACCACCACCACCACCACCACCACCACCACCACCACCACCACCACCACTACTGTAACACCACCACCGTAATAACCAACATAAAGACATCGACCAATGTTAGCAACAGTAACATCTAATGCTTGTCTCCCTCTCCTTCTGTCCTCCGTCGAGGGGTTTGTGCCACACCGAGTTAGACACGTCAAAGGTCAGTGTTTCCAAGCTCGACACACATTTGAGTAAGTTGTGCTTTCTCTAGACAGATTCCATCCAAGGTCACTGGCTCTATCTACCCGCGAGTAAGTTTAGTTTTTGCTAACAATTTTACCAGGGTGCTTGCCTTAAGACCTACATTTTGCAATTTCCTGCTGCTGTGGGATTTTTACCGTGCTCAACCTGCGCACGGTACCTCCTGTTTTTCGGTCTTATTCGAGAATGCCAGGTATCGGATCTCATTACCCAAGAGATCAGAAGGCGTGTGATATCTTTACATACCAATTATTCGTGAGGAAATTCATAGCCATAAGCAGGACTCGAACCCGGCATATTGGGACCCTGTGGTAGACACTGTGACATCTCAGCCACGGTCTACTATGTAATGTACTCACACGTATTGTGTAGCACTCATAGAAGTAGGAAAAGAAAGAAATACAGGAGGACGCACTAGGCAACATAAAAACTTAAAGCTATAATTACCGACCGGGATTCGAACCTGTTACGTTCAAAGGACGTTAGCGCCTCGCTGCAGAAGCAAGTATACTTCGACACATGACGAACGAGCGTTAAATAAAACATGTTTGTTTATTAATGAACTGTCTTTGTTGGCCTCAAAGGGTTTCCCACATGATAATTATGGGTGATTTGTAATCTTCTAAATAAATCTGCAAATTTAGATAAGTAAAGGGAATCCACTCGAAAAGACAATGAGATTGTCACTAATTTTGAGTAGTTGTGTCCCTTAAATGGGAGGTCCTATTTGAAGTACAAAATTATTTTCATTCTAACCTACCTATCTATTTCGATTTCCTGCTGGAACGATGGTATTGTGTTCGGATACCAGTCGCATCGGAGATTATTTTACGAAGTGGCTTTAAAAAAAACCTTAAGTTTATTTGGGGTAACTATATTCTGAAAAAGTAAAAAAAATGTATCATTTTTCGATGTAGTCAAAACTGTGTTCAATGCACGTGGTCTTCCAGTGCCGATAAAGTGTTTAGAATCATGTAGAAAACAATTCCCTTTGTCGCGTGTGTAACCCCTCTGGGGTCACTACTCTACTCGATGTTTATGACCCGGGAGTGAACAGTCTGTGACAGAGATTACGCCATTTTGAAACTTCCTACTTCATTGCATACACTTGCTTGACAGACTGTCATGCATCACCATACTGGACCATCATTCGCCGATGAATTTCTAAAGGTTTCCCCACTTCATTGATCAAACACAAAACAAACAACAACAAAAACGGATAAGAGAATGCTGCTCTTCTTTGATATATGTCAAAAATGGGGTGGCCATCTTTAAACTGTCCTCATGACGTCACCGTGTTCGTTTGCACAGTGATATCATGCTTGCTTGTGTTCGTTGGCTTGAGCTCCAACGCGAAGTCCTGTATGTCGGATGAAGGCATCCTGTTGTCCAACATCAGTGTGATGTCATACAGGACCTGAGTTTTGCGTGAGTATCCGTTGTCCCATGTCTGGCTTATTGGTGTGCAGACTGGTGGTTCCTCGCCGTACAGGCAGACACTCTCCGACTTCGGAGGAATCGGCGATCCTACTGACTTTAGCCAGGACCCCGGAGGGACCTGTTGCCCAGGACGCTCGACGAGGACGCGTCAATAGGTCTTGGCCAGTATATAACCCGGCCCTGGTGCCTTGGAAACACCTCTGCGTCCCTGAACCCTGTTGATATTCTTAACACCAATACCGACAGGTTACAAGACAATGGCATGGTTATTGTAATTTCTATCACCCATTTACGTTTTTCATATGAAGCTTCCTTCGGAATATATTTTGTACCAAACCAAAATGGGGTTTGGACTAAACAAAAAATAGGTCACACAGAGTCGAAACATGAGCCGGGCCCGCGTAGCGACAACAAAAACAACAACAACAATAAAAACAACATCAACAACAATGCAGATTGTAATTTCGATTTATGCTCACGGATTTAGGGCAAGGAAAAGCTGCATTTAAGAAAACGAAAGGTATCTTATGCAATATCAATAAATGTAAGAAGGAGAATGTTTTGTTTTGCATATCCTTTACAGGACATCGCTGTCAACATCAGCATCTTTCAGCTGTATGTTGATTTCTTGGCAAGATTACGCTCAGTAGTTTGCCATTGCTTTCTGAGCGACCGGCTTAGTTATCCCGCAAGTAACCGCGGGGGTCGAACCGCTCCCAGCTCTCGCCTTGCTACGAGACTCTGCGTGATAAACAGGATTACGGAGAAAGTGTTGTAACCCCTCGGCCAGAGAGACCGGCAAGAAGGAGAATGCTGAAGTGATATATATATATATATATATATATATAGATATATATATATATATATATATATATATATATTATATATATATATATATATATATATATATATATATATATATATCCTGTTTGTTGTATGTCTGTGAATCTTGGAATGTAAAAGAACAAATTAGGAAGAACTTAGAGGCAACAGAGATGTGCTTCCTGAGACGAATGTTGCGAATTAATTGGATTATCAGAGTATTTAACAATGACTCTCTGAAAGAGGCTAATAAAACTAGAAAATTATATTCAACAATAAGAGAGAGACAAAGAGCTTTCTTTGGTCATGTGATGAGAAGAGAGACATTGAAGAATATATGACGAATGGAAAGATCGAGTAGAAGAGAAGCAGAGGCAGACCAAGAGAAATGATGCTGGATGGATTGAGACGGTGGCATAGAGGAATATAATCTGCAGAGTTGATCCAGAACACCAAAGACTCAGGCCAGTGGAGAGCCATGAACGCCTACGCCAGCTGGCAAGGCACTTGAAGATGATGACGATATCGACAGATCGGTAATATGTTATCTTATCGTTAATGGCTGGACTCAGCTTTCAATCCTGCTTTGGTGACAGAAATCCTCAAGGAGGTGGAAATACTGTCTGCCCTATAGCTTTGCCACGTTTTCTTCAGGGTCGACATAACACGTCTATTAAACACAAGCACCAGGCTGATGAAGAAGCCCAAGGACGCGTTGAGGATGGTGAAGATGATCCAGAAGATGTCGTTGTTGATTAGAGTGGCCAGCAGCCCGAACAACCAGGTAATGCCGACCAGAAAGATGATCTTGACCACGATGGTCGTGTCTGTCACCACCATGTTGTTTTTGGGTTTCCGGAACTCGGAGAGGCTGGTTCTTTGTTGCCGCAGTCCCTGTTGAGGATACAGATAGGAGGTCAACACGGCCGAATGGATAAAAGTGCTTGCTCTAAAACTTACTGTTTGCTAATGTCTAGGTAGCGGGTTCAATCCCTACAGAGGTCACAGCGGCATTGCTTTTTCGTTAGAGGAGACTACTGCAACACACACTGCATTCATTTAGGACTAAAAAAGTATGCTAAGTAAGGTAGAGAAATGAATGTTTCGCGTGGAATGGTTTTCCTCGCTTCCCTCCCTCGCTCCTGTCTGTTCCACTTTTCATACGGGGCAGTGAGGAGCATTATGTGTGATATTAACTGGCACAGGAACAGAGTATAATGTGGCGACCCTTTTGCCGTGAAGTTGGAAACTTGACAACCTAACTAACTAACTAACTAACTGACTGACTGACTGACTGACTGACTGACTGACTGACTGACTGACTGACTGACTGACTGACTGACTCTTCTAGGGTTTTCACTATGTTTATCATATTCAGCGCTAGTATAACAAAGCAGACACATAGAGGACCAACGAGTTCTCTGGTTAATATAAATGGAGTTTTATTTCACATTGATGACCACTACAACAATCTTATTACAATTCCGTAATATTGGTGACCTCTCTCCTCCAGTCCCAGATGTTTTCTGACTGCCCTAACAAAACTACGTCACGACTTCAGCATCTTTCTTCCCATTCCATCCTGATGCTCAAGCGTGCTGTAGCTTTGCCCACCTAACTTATACATTCTGCTACACCTTCCTATGTTTCAGAAAGACTTTTTCCCTTAAAAAGTCTTTATTCCTAATCCCTCTATTCTATTCCCTCTCTTTCCTTACCTCCCACAACTCCTCTAATCTTCCCCAAACCAACTTTATTTTAAGTAAGACAATCTATCCGTAACTCTTTCCCCTGCCATATAGTAAACCACTATACATTTCTTGTTCGTTCTTGGCTCTTCAAAGTTCTCTTACAAAATATATATATAATAAGAACAGCTCGTATAAATCGTTATCGTACACTTGACATTATGAAATTCCTCACTCTTTCACAACACAGGATAGACACGCAAAAAACAATGTAGTTAGAAAAAAGTAAAGAAGGGGTGCGCACCCAGTGAAAAGCATAAAGGAATGAATAGTCAACACAATCACATTTACCTCTCTTGCCAACAAAAAAATTTTGGTAAAAAGTTTTTAAAAAAAAATAAATCTTATGAAATACATCTTTGTTCCCTATAAATCAAGTTGATATAAGTTTTCTCAACATTTATATATTCAACATTTATATTGCCATCCACAATCTTGTCTATATTTCCGTTATCTCATCTTTGACCACGAGCCAATGTTCATATTCCATGAACATTTTTTTATTTAATTAACGCTGATTTTTCACAGCTCCTATATCTTGCCCCCTCACATCCCATGATCTGCTTCCTTGTCCATCTATATATATATCCCAACTTATATGCTGCCATTCACAGTCTCCCCCCCCCTTTTTTTTCCCATATAACCAACCTTATATCTTCCCATAATGCTGACTTTAATGCAGCTCCTATTTTACTTTCTAATACTTCATATCCATAAGAACCTCTTCATGCCGATTACCACAGTAACTTAATATTCACAAAGAGAATGTGTCTCTCTATTAGCCCTCAGTAGTTTTATTAACTCTTTTCTGAACGAAGGGTCTTAAATAAAGCCCCATGTATTTTCTTTATTCTAGCCAACACTATACTTATTTGAAAATTAAACTTACTTAATTAAATTTGTAACATATTTACTAACAAGGTAACCTAACACACAAAACAACTTATTTAAATTATGAGTGAAGCGAAATAAATCAAAACAGGACATCATACCCCCCAAATAGTTTTTTATACATATTTATGTTTCCCCTCATATTAACTACAGATGTCAACTCATTCAAAGAAAAACACATTTAAAAATAATATAACATGCATACTCAGAGGGAAAAAAATACTCTACCTAACACTACTGGTCTCTTTTACGGACCAATAGTTTGTACGCAAAAGTCTAAGAACACAATAATCCTATTCTAAAATCAAATAATAACAATCATTTTACAGGACCAAATCAAGCCAAAAAAACATATTATATATGAGGCATTAAAAACTCAAATTCAATAAAAATAACTGTCTTCTCGCTTAAGAGAAGGTTTTCAAAAAAAATATAATTCACTTAGAATTAACTACGTAAAGTGACCCAGCAACATTGGCTTCCTATACGAACCAATGTAACACATATCTATTCACACAAGTCATTCCATTATTTATTTTTTTTAACCGAGAAACTAAAACAACTCACTGCCAAGTATATATATCTGTTACCTACAGACCAATTCCTAACTGTTCTCTCAATAAAAGTCATAAACCAACAATGACCGTACTATCTACCAATAGAACTTGTGGTTCGGCACACCAATTGTTTCCCCTTCATCTATAGCAACTTCTTAATCATTACCATTAACCACGGTATTTCTAGCACTAATAAAAACTTGTCTATTTACTATAGAGTACATCTACCTGCTGTACCATTGACTAACTTATCTATCTAAGAAAAACTCAAGAAATCGATCAGCAATTCCATCACAGAGAGAGAGAAAAATATATGCCTCACTCACATCTACATTAGTTATCTTAATGCCTAACTACTCCTCAAGACCATTTATGAAAAGTGTTAATAGAAGCCTTTTCCATTTCCACCGTCTCATATACTTCATCAAGTATCTCTTTCCTTTTTAAATCATGAAATTTATATCTTGCTATCTGCAGTATTTTCTATCCATTTACTTCCTACGTTTCCACTTCTTCAATAACTCCAAGTTTCTTTGAATAAGTGCTATCTCCACATCAATATCTTCTTCTTCGTATAACTTATTAGTTTCTTCCATACTACTATTTGATTCTGACTTTTCATCCATTTCCTCTTCTTCATCTGTATGTCTCTCGCTAGCAGCCGCTAATTTCTTCCGTTCAATATCCCATCTAATTTGTCTATCATTCTTTCTTAAGGACCTTTCTAGTAGAGGCATATCTTCACCGCTTGTTGAATAATCTCTAATTCTTCTCTGTCTTTTTACTTCTCTTTCTCTTTGTTTATCCATTCTTCTTTTCGTTGCTTGTCTAGTATTCTTAAATGGAGCACCTATTTCCTCTTCCATAGATTCTATACTATCATAATGACCCTCATTCACATTTTCTTCTTCTATCGTTTTTGGTATTGTCTGTTCTTGAGAATCCTCGCAAACTGGAGTTGTTATTAACTGATTTTGTGCTGGATCTTTTCTAAAACCTGGGGTTATTGTAGCTCCTCTGACGACCTGTTCATCTAAGTATCCGGTGTCTGAATAATAATTATTATTATAATTATTATTTCCCTTCTCATCCTCATCTCTTCTTAAGTGTTCCACGTGTGCCCTTGCCACAAGTCCCGTGATCTGGTTCTTGATACTATACGATACATTTCCTAGCTTTTCCAAAACGTAATAACCTGGGACCCAACGAGCATCAAACTTAGAGTTCCTTCTATGCTTCTTGTAATAAACTCTATCACCCACTTTAAACTCCTGTAATTTTGTATTCACGTTTTTGTACTTTTTCTGTCTTTCTCTAGCTTTAATTATATTATTCTTTAATCTTACGTGTGCTTTATGCATTTCCTGTATGATGGTCTCTTGAAAGTCTTCCCCATATATTTCCGTCTAGGTTTTAACAGATTATCTATAGGTAGTATTTGGTTCTCTCCCGTGTATTAAATAGAATGGTGAAAACCCCGTGCTCTCATTTTGATTTGTGCGTATAGCACTAAGCGCGGGTCCTAGGAACAGATCCCAATCTTTTTCATGTTCATCAACGATCTTTGCTATAATATCGTATACTGTTCTATGTTTTCGTTCGTTCTTAGCATTTGAAGAAGGTCTATAGTATGAGGTCTTTATATGTTTTATATTCAAATCTTTTAATAACTTTTCGAATTTCTTATTCACAAACTCTTTACCATTATCCGTGAGTACAATCTGTGGGCAACTAAATCTTGGTACGAATTCCTGTAAAAAAATATTAATGACAGTATCTGCGCTCTTATCTGGGATTGCATAAACTGTCGGCCAAAGACTGTAGACGTCTACTATATGAATAAATACACGTTCCCTGACAATGTTCTAGGGTGAGGACCCGATATATCTAAACTAATTTTTTGCATTGGAAACTGAGGAATATCTGTATCTTGTAAGGGACACTTAATTGTTTTCATATTCCTTAATCTGCATCTTTCACACGTATCTACATATTTACAAGCAGATTTAAATAAGTTCGGCCAATAATATTTACTCGTAAGTGCTTTCACTAATTTATCACGACCGAGATGACCATTCTCATCATGATATGCCTTTAAAACTCATTTTCCAAATGTTTTGGAATATATTTCCTTAGCTGTTCGTTCCTTTCACTCATATAATATAACTGTTCATCCTCTTGCAAAACTAAATAATTCTTCTTATATTTATTCTCCTCCGTTTCTTTTAATTTCTGTTTTATTTGTAAGACTTTTGGATCTAATTCTTGTTCTTCTTTCATATTAAATTGTGCTAAATGTGGGTCTTCTGCTCTAGG
The DNA here is from genome assembly GCA_014155875.1 of Cepaea nemoralis. Lineage (NCBI taxonomy): Eukaryota > Metazoa > Mollusca > Gastropoda > Stylommatophora > Helicidae > Cepaea > Cepaea nemoralis. The sequence continues at coordinate 665,196 of JACEFZ010017451.1, read as the reverse complement.
TTCAGACTCTTGATCCGATGGTAAACTCTCAAACTCTTCTCTATTTATTATGGCAGAATCTAATATATTTACTTGCCAGTTTCGGTAGTCTATCTCTGGTTCACCTTCATCTTCTGTGTCTCCTGATGACTGTGGATACGGGATCCTAGACAATAAATCAGCACATGTGTTAATCCTACCTGGTATGTATTCAATTTTTGTATTGTATCCCTGTAGATTCAATGCCCACGTCTGTATTTTCCTGTTCTGCACTGGAGCTTCTAACAGAGATTTTAAAGGCATGTGGTCAGTTCTAATAACAAAATTTGCGTTATGTAAATAGTAGTTAAGTTTCTGTAGAGCATAATGAATAGCATACGCCTCTTTCTCGATAGTCGACCATTTGCGCTGCGACCTGCTAAGTTTATGAGACAAGAAATAAATTGGCCTTTCATTTTTAACTCCTGGTATTCCAGATTCTTTTCCTTCATATGGTTGAACCAAACACGCTCCTATAGCATTATCTGAAGCATCTGTATATAGTATTAACTGTTTATTCAAATCTGGATGCGTCAATAGTGGTACCACTGTTAAGCTGTTTTTTAAAAACTCGAACGCTTTTTGACACTCATCATCCCACTTAAATTTAGCGTATTTGCCCGTTAAGTTAGTAATAGGTTCTGCTATTTTTGAAAACCCTGGGATAAAGCGCCTATAATACCCACAGGTTCCAATAAACGCACGCACTTCTTTTACGTTAGTTGGAGGAGGTAACTCTTTAATAACCTTTATCTTGGCTTGGTCTGGTTTAATTCCGTCTCTATTAATAATATACCCCAAATATTTTGTTTCTGTTTTTAAAAACTCGCATTTACTAAGCTTCAATTTAACATCATGTATTCTTAATCTGTCGAATACTAATCTTACATGTTTTAAGGGATCATCTATATCCCCTGCTGTATAGATTAGAATGTCGTCTATGTATGCCAATGCAAACTTTTGCATACCCTCTAATACCTCATTTATTACAGCATGTAGTGAGATGGAGCCGTTCGAACCCCGAATGGCATTCGTAAGAATTCGTAAGAACCCATATGAGTACAGAAAGCACTTTTCTTTTGAGCATCTTCCGACATCGGGATACACCAGAATCCTGATCTTGCGTCTAGTGTCGTGAAAAATGTAGAGCCATTAAGCAACCCCAAAATATCATCAATCACCGGCAATGGGTACGCTACATTCTTAGTGATTTTGTTCAACGCCCTGTAGTCGCAGCAGAATCGATGTGAACCGTCAGGTTTGGTCACAATTACAATCGGAGATGACCATTCTGACTTCGATCTTGTTATTATTCCTGCTTGCAACATATCTTCTATTGCCTTTTCAACAATTTCTCTATTCCTTAAGGGAGTTCTATACGGTTTTAAACTAATTGGTGGATGATCTCCCGTATCTATTTCCATTGTAACTGTTTTTGTCCTTCCCAATTCTAAATCATTAATTGCAAATACATCCTGATTTTCTTTTATAAGTTGTTCTAATACTTTCTTATTTTCTGGTGGAGCTTTTAACTGTGCCAACAATTCTTGTTCCCTTGTCATTTTGTCTAATGAATGTATTTGGGCTATATTTCTTCTGAATGGATGGATCAATTCATCCTTTAGCACGTTCCCTTTTCTTCCGCGTCTGCGTCTGTTATTAATTCTTTCACTAAGAGTTTCTGAATAGTTTGTTCCCGGCATTTGTACTCTATCTGTTACTAATATGTCACTAATGTTATGTTCTAGTTTGGCTATTACACATCCTCTGTATAGTCTAATTTCTCTACCTGTGGTGTTAATAATCATTACTGGAAAGGTTAAGTGTTTATCTAATGATATTATTCCATCCGGGACTTCTAGACCAGGCTCATCAATTACTTCCTTTTGCAATTCAGTTATTCTAACTGTGTACTTCCGGTTTCAAGATGGCGACGGACGGTCGTGTTGTTTTGTGTTCGTTAACTTTTTCGCGTAAGGGATGGATTTATTCATCTCTTGCGTGTAATTGGTGTGCCAGGATGTAAAACCAGGAGTTTCTACTCAAGATCTGCGCGGGTGCTACGGAGTTCGTGCATCGAGCGAAGCCATCCTTGAGTGAATTTTCAGCAGCGTGTGTGGTTATCAGCAGTCTGTGTTTACGTTTTTTCAACATGGCGGAAGAACGTCTTCTTTCCGAGCGATCAACAGTCAACATAACGAAGCGGCGTGGTAGCCGCGCAGGGACAAAGAAGCAAGGTAAGCGCGGGGGTTTGAGACGTTTTAGACTCAAGTGTCACCGTCTAGGACTCAGGAACATCCGTATTCTATATTGGAACTGTGCCAGTGTAAAACAACGGGGCTCTATTTTAGAAACCCTAGTTTACAGGAACGACATTGTAGCACTCCAGGAGACGAGACTGGGCGATCAGCTACTCCGAATTGCCGGCTTCAAATGTTTCTACAACAGACGACATCTGGGAACGGCGATTCTCGTTCGCGACAGCATGGTGGCGTCAGAGCTAGACATGTCCAGTTGGGACAGTGACGATATACAAATACAGGCGTTGAGAGTTCATTCCAGTATACCATTCGTGTTGGTTAATGTTTATGCCCGCAATGCGAGTGTGGACGCCCAGAAGTGGCAGTGCTTAAGTGGCATATTAGGCCACGAGAGAAATGTTATTTTCTGTGGTGACTTCAACGCTAAAGGCAGATCATGGGGAAACACTTCCTCCAATACACAAGGGGAGGAGCTCGAGACTGCACTGGAAACCATCGACCTGGTTTGTATCAACAGTGGCTGTGTCACCAGGACAGCAAGCCGTCCAGGCGATGAGGACAGTGCTATTGATCTGGCGCTAGTTTCACCTTCACTCACTACAGTGTGTAGATGGGGTGTCCTAGGACACCATGGCAGCGACCACCACCCTTGCAGCATATTGGTGGAGAAAGGCAGAACCAGGCAGCACAAGCTAAAGGTAAAGACGTTCCAGTATGACAGTACAGGGCAAGATGTGGTGAGCAAAATAAGACGTGACAAGCGCAGAACGTTTCAGGGCATGAGAAAAAGCTGGGAGCAGCCACCGTGGTGGAGCTTCGAGGTGGAGAAGGCTTGGGTGGATAAGCGTAGTGCTGTAAGGAGATGGCAAAATGCCAAGAAGAACAGAGCTGGTCATCCTAGTCCCTGCTTGCACTTAGAAAGAGAGATGCACACAAAAGTAAGCTATTTCAAAAAACTGGTCAAGGTGGTTAAAAGCGAAAAATGGGCAGAGGTGTGTCAAAGAGTAAGCACAGACAAGTCACTGAAATTGTTCTGGCGACTACATAAAAGCATGAGTGGGGTAGTCAAGAATAAGAGCATTTCTGACTTCCAAGGTGCTGACCTCATCTGGCAGAGGACTGATGAGGACAAGGGCAAAGCCCTCTTTGAACGCTACCTTGAGCAGAGCAACCAGACAGACATGGGAGGCCGGAATCTGGCCAAGGAGGTCACCTCAGACAGATGCAAGGCCCAGAACACTTCGGATGAAGACACAGTGACAGTGAAAGAAATCAAGGCTGTGCTTCGACGATCAAAAAACAGTGCTCCAGGTCCTGATGGCATAAGATACGACGACATAAATAGGTGTACCGACAATGAGCTAGAGAAACTAGCAGACATGTACAACAACAGTATAGGGAGTGCTAGCATCAAGGAGGAATGGTTACATAGCTATCTGATTCCCTTGCCGAAGCCTGACAAAGACCACAAAAAAATTCAGGGATATCGAATTATAACCATGCAGAATACAGTAGGCAAGCTGCTGGAGAAGGTAATTGCCAGGAAAATATCAAGCCAACTAGAGAGGCAAGGTGTTTTCCCACCTACCCTGGGTGGGTACCGTCCAAAAAGAGAAACCTGGACCAATGCAGCAGTCTTTGCCCATGATGTCTATGAAGGTTTCCACTCAGGCACTGAAACTGTTGCTGCAGCGATTGATCTTGAGGACGCATACAACAGAGTACCACTGGATTTTTTAATGTTTCAGCTTCTTGAACTAAACGTAAGTCCATTCCTCCTTAGTTGGATCGCTGCAGCCCTCTTCCAACGGAAAGTAGTTTTTAGATGTGGCAGTTGGACTTCGGAACCAACAACAATATATCCTGGCCTACCACAGGGATCACCATTATCTCCGGTACTGTTCAACGCCTACACAGTGAGAATCACCAGTGAGCAGATCACTGGACCTGGCAGGACATTGTCATATGCCGATGATGTTTTAGTGTATCGTCAGGGTAAGGATAGAGAGGAGGTTGCTGTGGAACTACAAACCGAACTCAATCGCATAAGTACTTGGTGTGATGAAGCTGGGGCAATGGTCAACCCAACAAAGGCAACAGTGACTTGGTTCTCGTTGAATAATCATATTGTCAACAATCCAACACCAACTGTAATGCTGTGTTCAGAGACGGTGGAAAGAACGCAGGCAATGAATTACCTGGGGATACGGTTTGATCGAAGCCTTGCTTATAATGTGCACATAGACCAGGTGATAACAAAGGCCAAGCGGGGCTTGGCAGCGATGCGGGTGATGGCGGCAGCAAACTGTGAGCAGCGCCATCTATGTCTTCTGTACGAGGGGCTGGTCATGTCTGTTTTGGAGTATGCAATGGCAATCCTGACTCTCAGCCATAAGCAGATAGAAAGGATGGAAAGGATACAGAATGAAGCTATGCGCATTATTCTTGGATGTACAAGAGATACAGCATGCAGGGCGATGCGCTACCTTCTTGATTTTCCAACCATTGAAGAGAGAATGCAAGTTTGCAGGGCACGCGCCTACCTCAGAATTAACGCAAACACACAGCATCCACTGCATAGTGAAATTAGGAAGGTGAAGGGCAGCAGGTTAAAAAGAGGACGGTCGTGGATGGGTCAAGCCGAAGACATTCTTCAACAGGTGTGTTCACTTGAGGGCTTAGAACCTGGCGAGGAGTGGGTGCAAGTGCCAACAGACTTCTGCACATCCTTTTCAGTTTGCATCCAACTAGATAGAAAATGCAGACAAGAAAATCCGGCTGCTGTTGAGGCTGAAGTACAAGCGTTGATTTTCGAGAATTCGCTAGACAGTGACGCGGTCATCTACACAGATGGGTCGGTCGTCCGACATGTGAGAAGCTCATGGGCCTTTACAGCTCGGGCCGGAGGGAGAATTGTGAAGGAGGACTCTGGTGCTTTCACTGAAACCACAAGTAGCCTGACCATGGAAGTCATGGCAGTAAGTAAAGCAATAACATGGCTCGAGACACAGACATTCACTAGGGCTTGTTTCCTTAGCGACTCAATGAACATGATCAAGAGGATAGAGGAGGGGTCGATCCGAAGAGAATGGTTGCTGCCTCTGGAGCGGTCTCGGCTGGCAAAGATTAGTTTCATCTTCGTGCCAGGTCATGCGGGAGTACAAGGAAATGAGCGGGCTGACAAGCTCGCAGGTGAGGCTACTGTGGAGGGCGGACGCGCCATGGACCAGGCTGACATTCTGAATGCTCTACGAGAAGTGAGACTTTTGCAAGAACCAAGTGATGACTGTGAATCTACAACAATGGCCAGACTGCGAGAGCAGCAAATTAAAAGAGGGGTGGCCAAACAAGAACACTACGCAGGAAGCCAAAGAAGATTGATAAACCAACACAGAACTGCGTCGTTAGCCGCTACACGCTGCGGGATTTGCTGAGGAGGGGATCCGAGCACTTATGGACTGAATGGTCCGATGTGCAACGAGGATGATCTGTCGACTAACTAACTAACTAACTAACTAACTAACTGTGTGTCCTACCACATAATATGGGTTTCTCTTTACATTTGCTTGTATCAAATTAACCGACTGTGGTTTTAACGTCGTAGACATTTTAACTCTAACTAGTGCTGATATATGCATGTCTTCTTCCATATCTACATATACGTCCTTGAATTTTAATTTGTGTAAATCAAAGAAAAGTCTTACTCCGTTTTTTATTAAAAAATCTCTTCCTATAAGCATGTTTCTATTTAAATCTTTCACTACATGAAAAAGATGTCTTACGTTGATCCCTCCTAATTTAAAATTGATCATTGTTTGTCCAATTACTTGTAAATTCTGTCCTGTAACAGAGTGAAGATTATTATGACTCCTAAATATTCTACAATTTCTCATTATTTTATATAAAAAACTTTCTTTAATTACACTAACCTGAGCTCCTGAATCAATTAATGTACGAACTCTATATTTTCCTATTTCTATTATACATGAGCTAGGATCTGTTTTATTTTCTGTAAACTGTTTGATTTCATCTAGTTGAAAATATTCTCTACTCGTCCTACTATACCTGTTATTAACATATTCTTTAAATCTTGGGACCTTGTTATTTTCCCTCCTACTACAGGTCCTATTTAATAGGTACGGCGCCGGTTTTCCTGCGTTCTTGTACCTGTAAAATTTCTGTGTCTATCTTCAACATTCCTATTCAACCTGCTATTGCCATTTCTACTTTGTGTATTCGACTGGACACGCCTGTTACCACAGAAGCGAAACACGTGTCCGCGTTGACCACAAAACCAACAGACTATATTTGTGTTATTTGTGTTACCTACTGTCTCACTTGTAGGATACCTCATTTGTCTTCTTTCATCATAAGCATTTCTATTACTACCTTGTAACGTCTGTATACCTCCTCTCCTATTCCATCCGAACCTTGTTTGTCCTATCTCCATAGGCTCCTCAATCCTGTCTTCTCGACTAGTTCCTATTTCTCGTCCTGTTCTCAATCTAAATCTACGTCTCAAATTTTCTTCTTGTACCGCAATATCTACAGCTTGTGATAACCTCTCGGGGTTTTCTCTCATCAGCTTAAATTTCAGTCCATCGGATTTTATGCCATCTACAAAAGTCCCGACTAACATCCTCTCCACCTCTTCTCCTCGTACATTCTGTCCTAAAAATGCTTCTTCAGCTAGGTTAATCAACCTATCGCTGAACAATTGTACCGTCTCTCCAGTGTTTTGTTTAGACTGTCTTAACACCGAAAACGCATGTTGTGGGTCCGTTATTTCCGCGTACTTATGGGCCAGGTCGTCTTTGAACTGCTCCCATGTCTCATCTACTCTAGCCTCTAATTTTCTTCTGATATGATCTGAAACCGGTTCTGTTGCTGCTTGATAAGCAAGTTTCATTTTCTCTTCATCTGATGCTGACACCAAATATGCATATTTCTCTATGGAAGTTACCCACTTCTTAAAATCTCTTGCCTGTCCACTAAACTTAACAATTTCAGTTGCCATTCCTTGTTGTTTCATGACTGTGTTAAACCTATCTATCACTGTTCCTACCCCCGTCAAAACTTGTGCCAATGAATCTTGTTCTGTCATGCTGAAATATTTCGGTGTACACTAATAAAATCAAATTCACATTTGTAAGCAGCTAATTTAAAGATATGATCGTATTTACTTTACACAATAAGAATTGTTCAACCAGTCAATGGTACTTAAAATGATATTTAAGGTTTACTAATTACCATATTTCTGCTCCCGATCCAAGAAAGACGGATTCCTCTATGTTCGCTGTCAGGTAGAACTCAAACGCTAGGAGTCTGTGTTAATTGAAATGCTCCTCCAACCGATCACGCACTTCAGGGAGTTTCTTCTTCCAACGTCTCAGTAACTTCAGCCCCTGGTTGGGCCCCTACCAGCCTTGCACCTTCTCTTCACCCGATAACAAGGCACATCAAAGCGACGTCTTGAAAACTGTAGCTCACTAAAGCGATAATTTGGGTCCCCTCTTCAATAGGTCGGCAGCCCAGTCTGCCCCTCCCACTTCCGAGAGTTCCCTAAGGATATCGCCTCTGTTGATGAGCTTCTCATTTCTTCTTATTTTTCAAATGAGCGATTGACTTGTTTCCTCAGACTCTCAAGGTCACGATTCAACGGCTTTCAGTTCGCTCCAGGCAATCTTGATGCGAAGTAGATAACTGCTCTCTCAATAAAACGTCTCTACTTGATTCTATTTGCCTTGAAGTTTCTTTTTCCTGAGCCTCTTATTTCGAAGGATCCAGAAAAAACGTGCTGGTTTTTCCCATTCTTTTGCTCAGCAAGATGATAACCATTTGTACAGCAACCCGCCCTGGCAAGCCGGTTTTCATATCTCAGCTGATAACGACTGCCTGTACAGCGAGGATTCTTGATAAGAGGTCCGTACAGCGAGGATTCTTGATAAGAATACTTACAGACAACCACCCCTAGCCGGGCTTTTGGCTGCTGTAACTTTCACAGACGACGTAGTGGCCATTTTTCAAACTCGTTTGAACGTTCAATATAAGTGTAGAACCGTGCCGTAACCCTGTCTCTGGGCAATTGATGCGAGCAGAACAAAGATCTTCAAAATTTTGGAGTTACTTCGATGTGTTACATGGACAGCGTTTTGAGATTCTGCGTCAATCCAGGTTCCGATCCTGAGTCGTGGGCACCATTTAGTCCTCTATAACAAAGCAGACACATAGAGGACCAACGAGTTCTCTGGTTAAGTATAAATGGAGTTTTATTTCACATTGATGACCACTACAACAATCTTATTACAATTCCGTAATATTGGTGACCTCTCTCCTCCAGTCCCAGATGTTTTCTGACTGCCCTAACAACAAACTACGTCACGACTTGAGCATCTTTCTTCCCATTCCATCCTGATGCTCAAGCGTGCTGTAGCTTTGCCCACCTAACTTATACATTCCATCCTGATGCTCAAGCGTGCTGTAGCTTTGCCCACCTAACTTATACATTCCATCCTGATGCTCAAGCGTGCTGTAGCTTTGCCCACCTAACTTATACATTCCATCCTGATGCTCAAGCGTGCTGTAGCTTTGCCCACCTAACTTATACATTCCATCCTGATGCTCAAGCGTGCTGTAGCTTTGCCCACCTAACTTATACATTCTGCTACACTAGCTGTATTTCTTCGCATCTTGGTTGACTGGTCTTTGTCTAGTCCCTTTGAGACACCAGTAGGTGCCCTGGTAAACTTGTTCACATGATAAATGAACACACAATGATTTGTATATATAGTATGTGTGATTTCGAGAAAAGGTAAGACCGATGAGGATAATACGCTTCTGAAGGAGAATGAATAGGACTGAGAATTGAAATAAAGGGAGAAGAGGAGGTGGCGGAGCAGAAAGAAGAAGAAGGAGAGGAGTAAGAAGAAGAAGAAGAAGAAGAAGAAGAAGAAGAAGAAGAAGAAGAAGAAGAAGAAGAAGAAGAAGAAGAACCCCCGACTCCTTGTATGGAAGCTGGCGCATTAACAACTAACCACAACCACTCCCCACCCCACCCCCAAGATACACACCCACACTTGGCCTGCAGCACTGGTGACCTACCCGTAGTGTCAACACGATGAAGATCACGTTCGTAAAACTAATAATACTGCAGGGCGCCACAAAGAACATGGCTACAGCCTTAGTTCCATTCAGCCAGCAGGATGGTCTGCCGTAGTAAGGAGCGTATTCTGACCACGGCCACAGTTCTTCCAAGATCACGGCCGCTGTGACGATTAATGCTGGGATCCCGATGGAGTAGAGGGCCGAGAGAATCAGGCTTTTGACCCCTCGACTCATCACCTGCAGTGAGGATATACAAGTGTTAGGGCGCTTGCCTGCTTGTCTGCCTGTTTACATAGTTACCCACATTCATTCATTCATTCATTCATTCATTCATTCATTCATTCATTCATTCAGTAGCATGCCTTTTGCAGGACCTCGCTCCCATAACAACCTTCCGGAAAACCTCTCGATCATAAGCAAGATGTCCCGCGTCCGATAAACACATCTGGAGATCATTTGCTAAATCCTGAACCGATCTTCTCTTTGGCCTTCCTCTTCCTCTCTTCCCGAGTATTTACCCCTCCATGATGGTTCTCTCCAAACTTTCATGACGTTTCAAGTAACCAATATATTTAAATTTACTTTTTTTTTGGTCGTCTTTAGTAGTCAGCCTTCTCCAATATTCAGATCTTGTCGTTTACTTACTCACATGGCCACTACATAGCCGACTATTACTCCCTGCCCACCCACCCACTTACCTATCTGCCTATCTACCTGCCTGCCTGAATTCCTGACTATCTGATCACCTACTTACCTACCTACTAATCTACCTTTCTGTCTACCTACAAACATATCTATTTACCTTACAATCCT
>JACEFZ010017451.1:590000-650000 GCA_014155875.1 Cepaea nemoralis | reverse complement strand
AAACAACCCACAGTCATTAAAAATAGACTCTATATAAAGAGTGAAGGAATATAGTCAGTGGAATTTAGCGAGAACACCAGGGACAGCGATCTGTGTAGACGCAAGCGTGTCTGCTCCCGGTGCTGTGGATATTACGAGAGCCTAACGTGTTCATGTTGTAAGGCCTTCTGAAAGTTGCTGTCATCAGATCCCACTGGAACCCCGGAAAGGGTAACCCTGTTAACAAATGGCTGATGAAGTCGGATGTGTCTTCCGAAAAGCACAAATTTCACAGCTGTCATGTAAACAGGCACAACACAATTACGTCCAAAATAACATTCTAGTCAAACGCAGAAGAAGAAGACGATCGCGCTGGAAAAATTCTTAATACTGTCCCATGCAGGTCCACATGGCCGAATGAGTAAGAACGCGTGTTCTTAAACGTCCGTTGTGCTGATGCCGAGGTACGTTGTTCCCATTACACCGGACAGCTGGACTGAAGTGTTGCTTGTCGCCGTTGACTTTGGAGACGTAAATTACAAGTACCTCTGAAGTCGGAGTGGGTTCACCTGAAGGTGAGGGACACTGTTAATAGGGAAAGCTAATCCACACGCTTAAATCATGCGTATGGACTACGTTTGAGTTCAAAGCGAGCGAGCGCCAAAAACAAAAACTGTCCCCTAAAATAAATAATGACAAAGACAAATAGTCTTGGTCTTGGACAAATGGTCTGACAATCAATACTACGAGGAGTATTGCAAGAGCTGCGAAAAATAAAAGGCTGGGGAAAAAAAACCCACCGCAGGAGATCCTCCTGTAACGTCAAGCATTATTTACCCACATTGTTAAAGAACATCTCGAGCCAAAATAGGCCTTACCAGCCATTTTAGAACTCACGGATCCACACTTTCAAGCCCACTGGATGAAATAAAAGGTCGTCATCATTCTTGATGGACAACCACCACTCCGAGGAAAGGTCAAACAGTCACATAGCAAGACTGCAGATCGTACCATCGACACATGCTGTACAAGATCGCAAGATGTGAAGGAGCAAGGTCTTGCTGCAGCTACACGAGGATTAAACAATTGCCCGTGCAGATCGATGCAGAGACCGCGTTAAGCCGGCGCACCGGAAATGGCTCAATACAGGAGCAAACATGATATGATGTCTGACGTGTTTCGAGCTATCCATTATTTTCAAAGAAAGAAAGTAAAATAATAAACGAAAACAGAGAAAGAAAGAAAGAAAGTTTTAAAAAATGCAACAGAGAAAAATAAGAAAGAAAGAAAGAAAGAAAGAAAGCAAGAAAGAAAGAAAGAATGAAAGAAAGAAAGAAAGAAAGAAAGAAAGAAAAAGAAAGAAACAAAGAAAGAAAGAAAGAAAGAAAGAAACGGATTCCAAATTACAGAAGTAAGATCACAATAAAGGCACGATTCCCAAATTACAGAAGTAACACCACTACAAACACATGGTTCCCAACTTACAGAAGTAAGACCTCAATAATGGCACGGTTCCAAACTTACAGAAGTAAGACCACAATAATGGCATGGTTCCCAACTTACAGAAGTAAGACCACTATAAACACATGGTTCCCAACTTACAGAAGTAACACCACTATGAACACATTGTTCCCAACTTACAGAAGTAAGACCACAATAATGGCATGGTTCCCAACTTACAGAAGTAACACCACTATAAACACATGGTTCCCAACTTACAGAAGTAGGACCACTATAAACACATGGTCCCCAACTTACAGAAGTAGTACCACTACAAACACATGGTTCCCAACTTTCAGAAGTAAGACCACTATAAACACATGGTTCCCAACTTACAGAAGTAAGACCACTATAAAAATATGGTTCCCAACTTACAGAAGTAGGACCACTATAAACACATGGTTCCCAACTTACAGAAGTAGGACCACTATAAACACATGTTTCCCAACTTACAGAAGTAAGACCACTATAAACACATGTTTCCCAACTTACAGAAGTAACACCACTATAAACACATGTTTCCCAACTTACATAAGTAAGACCACTATAAACAGATGTTTCCCCACTTACAGAAGTAAGACCACTATAAACACATGTTTCCTCACTTGCATAAGTCAGACCACTATAAACACATGTTTCCCAGCTTACGTAAGTAAGACCACTATAAACGCATGGTTCCCAACTTACAGAAGTAAGACCACAATAATGGCACGGTTCCCAACTTACAGAAGTAACATCATTATAAACACATGGTTCCCAACTTACAGAAGTAAGACCACTATAAACACATGGTTCCCAACTTACAGAAGTAAGACCACTATAAACACATGGTTCCCAACTTACAGAAGTAAGACCACTATAAACACATGGTTCCCAACTTACAGAAGTAAGACCACTATAAACACATGGTTCCCAACTTACAGAAGTAGGACCACTATAAACACATGGTTCCCAACTTACAGAAGTAGGACCACTATAAACACATGGTTCCCAACTTACAGAAGTAAGACCACTATAAACACATGGTTCCCAATTTACAGAAGTAAGACCACTATAAACACATGGTTCCCAACCCTACAGAAGTAGGACCACTATAAACACATGGTTCCCAACTTACAGAAGTAGGACCACTATAAATGCTTGGTTCCCAACTTACAGAAGTAAGACCACTATAAACACATGTTTCCCCACGTACAGAAGTAAGACCACTATAAACACATGGTTCCCAACTTACAGAAGTAAGACCACTATAAACACATGGTTCCCAATTTACAGAAGTAAGACCACTATAAACACATGGTTTCCAACCCTACAGAAGTAGGACCACTATAAACACATGTTTCCCAACTTACAGAAGTAACATCACTATAAACACATGTTTCCCAACTTACATAAGTAAGACCACTATAAACACATGTTTCCCCACGTACAGAAGTAAGACCACTATAAACACATGTTTCCTCACTTACATAAGTAAGACCACTATAAACACATGACTCCCAGCTTACGTAAGTAAGACCACTATAAATGCTTGGTTCCCAACTTACAGAAGTAAGACCACTATAAAGGCACGTGTGGTACTCAATGGTCACCGGAAGCCCCACAGCCCCATCCTGCTGTACCAAGATGGTTAACCTGGCATTGACAATCTCCGCGAATCTCTCGAGTCTGTTGTCCTTGTTCTTGTTGTTCTCGCTGTTTGCATTGTTATCTGCACTGTCGAGGGGTGTGGCTGGGATCAGAGGGTGGTCAGAGCAGTCCATCTCAATATGGTTGCTGAACACGTGACTGGTCACTTCCTTTAGGGAATGCTGGAAGACAGGAGGCAAGCTTATCAAATTAAATAAATCTAGGGATCGTAAGAAGAAGAAGTAGGAGGTGAGGAGAAGAAGAAGAAGAAGGAGGAGGAGGAAGAGGAGGAGGAGGAGGAGGAGGAGGAAGGGGAGAAGGAGGAGGAGGAGGAGGAAGGGGAGAAGGAGGAGGAGGAGGAGGAGTGGGAGGAGGAGGAGACGACAACGAGACAAATATATATGATACACCAGGTGGGTGAAACTATATGCCAGTGGGGGTGTGATTTAGAGCTTGCAGTGTTCGCCTCAGGTCGTAAGACACTGAGTCCTATCCTTGCATGCGAGCTGGGCAGTTTCTACGAATCATTGATATCTAATGATATAACGACCCCCTGATCTCCTGGGTTGTGAGATGCGGACCTGCATGGGACAGTATTAAGAATCTTTCCAGCGCGATCGTCTTCTTCTTTTGCGTTTGACTAGAATGTTATTTTGGACGAAATTGTGTTGTGCCTGTTTACATGACAGCTGTGAAATTTCGGACGACAGGTCGTCTCAGATCAGGGCGAAAAGCAGGAGGTCTCGTATGCAAGTTGTGCACGTTAAAAAGCCCGCAGCAGTTCGAAATCGCGAAAAGTAGGCCGTAAAGCCGTGCTATGGCGAATTGTTAGGGAAAGTAAACCTGTCCACGGGTAGACATAATATGTTTAGAGGATTTCTGCATTCAAGTTGTAGAAAAGGAACATACAAGAAGTAGAGGAGGAACATGCCAGAAGTAGAGGAGGAACATGCCAGAAGTAGAGGAGGAACATGCCAGAAGTAGAGGAGGAACATACAAGAAGTTGAGGAGGAACATGCCAGAAGTAGAGGAGGAACATGCCAGAAGTAGAGGAGGAACATCCAAGAAGTAAATGAGGAACATGCAAGAAGTAGAATAGGAACATGCAAGAAATAGAGGAGGAAAATTCAAGAAGCAGAGGAGGAACATCCAAGAAGTAAATGAGGAACATGAAAGAAATAGATGTGGAACATGCAAGAAGTAGCGGAGGAACATACAAAAAGTAGAAGAGGAACATGCAAGAAGAAGAGTAGGAACATGCAAGAAGTAGAGAAGGAACATGCAAAAAAATAGAAGAGAAACATGCAAGAAGTAGAGTAGGAACATGCAAGAAATAGAGGTGGAACATGCAAGAAGTAAAGTATGAACATGCAAGAAATAGAGGAGGAACATGCAAGAAGTAGAGTATGAACATGCAAGAAATAGAGGAGGAACATGCAAGAAGTACAGGAGGAACATGCAAGAAGTAGAGTAGGAACATGCATGCAGAAGTCGGACAAATTGTCTTTTGGTGAACATACTAGATGTGACTCACTACGTTCGAGAAGGTGCGGGAAGAGGACGGAAGAAGAAATATCATCATCATGTATCATGCCGATACGCGTGGGTAATCATGTTTCGTCATCTCACACGATCACGAGAGTTGAGGATCAGCTCCATGTTCAAGTCACTATCGTGACCAAACCATCCACATATTTACTTCTCTGCCTTCCCCTTGGTCTTCTCCTCTCAGTCTTGCCAGTTGTCACTAAGTTCTCCAATTTATTTTTTCTCATAACGTGTCCAACAAATTGTGACTGTCTACGTCTAATTTCTCTAATCAGTTTACGATTTTCATCTGTTTCTTGTAGAACTTGGTCGTTGGTTTTTCTGTCTATCCATGGTATTCTTGGCATTTTCCTCAGAAACCACATTTCCACTGTCATTAGATGTTTTTTCAGCTTGTCTGCTATTCGCCCACGTTTCATATCCATACACAAGTACAGGTTCTATGTAGCACGTCATGTCAGGTCTTAGTCAGATATGACTGAGCTACCGTATGACAGTAGACGGTACTACCTGCTTCTATTAGCGCCGAATGTTGGGCGATGCTTACCAAACCCGACACCCTACATTGTGCCAACGGCTTCGGGTGGAGGAGCGCAATTGGGAGGGTACAAGCCTTATCCGTGTGCGAGGAAATGCAACCTAAAGACTAAATGTCATGGCAGGGCATACCAGTCTCTAAGCCTTGGTTGGTAACTGGTCTAGGATCGAAGCTCCGACAGGCGGACAGTTAGAGCATTGCTTTGCTGATCTGGCAGCTTCTGCAGCTTATCTTGTTTCAGACGTATTGGTGTTACCTTTCCTCTGGAGTACACTAGACAGGCCGAGAGAGGGATCATGCTTTATGGGCAACACATGGTCTCTAAACTCAGCCCAGGCTTTGTGTTATGGAAAGGTATAACTCTATTTTACAAACTATCGTCTGTCAAGGCGGCAAGGTGCCAGTCAGTCATGTAGCACTTCAACACTCTTGTTCTCGTTACAACTGAAATAGAAGTATGCCAGTCTAATAAATTGGTATCAAACCTCTAGATTATTTCTGAACGACGTAAGGTGAAAGCTTACGTTGGATGTAGCAGCAATACAGGATGTGTTTGATGCAGTGCTGCCAAACATCTCTACCATCAGCTTGATGTGCTTCTGCACCTCCAAAGAAAAGTCCCCCGTAAGAAGGCCTGTCCTCTCGAACGTGAAGGTCGTTGAAATCAACAGATGAGCTGACCTTGCGATGCACACACCTGTAAACAACAAGAAATACAGGTGAGGTTGTTTAGTTCAAATAATGAGAGATGAATGTAAAAAGGTGAGATACAAACTGGGATGACAGATGAGTTATAAAGCGGAATGAGAGATGAGCATGAATGGAAATGAGAGATGGGTATAAATCAGGATAACAGATAGGATATAAATCGGGATGAGAGATTAATTATAAAGCGTTTTGAGAGATGGGTATAATTGAGGGTGAGTGATGAATATAAATCAGGATGAAAGTTGGGTATAAATGGTGATGAGAGATTAGTATACATCAGGATAAGAGATGGGAAAAAATCAAGATCAGAGATGGGTATAATTAGGTATGAGAGATTAGTATAAATGAGGATGTGAGATTAGTATACATCAGGATGAGAGATGAGTAAAGATGGCGATGAGAGATAAGTATAAACAAGGATAAGAGATGGAGAAAATCAAGATCAGAGATGGGTATAATTAGGGATGATAGATGAGTATAAATGAGGATGAGAAAAGGACAAAAATAGTGATGAAAGATGAGTAAAGATCAGTTGCAGTGGTTCTCAACCTTTTTTGGTCCGTTCCCCCCTTCACCATATTTTCAGAACGTCATTCCCCCCCCTTCCTATCAAAAATTTGGCCCGTTCCCCCCCCCCCCCCTTTTCACCATATTTTCAGAACGTCATCCCCCCCCCCCTTTCATATTTCCTATCTAAAAATCCACCACCTCTATACAGTATATGTAAAAATGTAAGGTAAGTTTAATAGCACATACTAAAACAAGTCTAGACATCCACATAAAACATGATTTGTGGGTCTACTGACTTTATAAAATGAATTTTAGAAGGATGAGACGTACTTAACTGTAAAGTATGAACGGAAAAACAATATCAAGTAATCGGTTCTTGTATTAATGCGATCTTGAAATGGTCTTCATTCCCCCCCCCCCCCCCCCCCCCTGGGAACCCAAAAATTCCCCCCTGGGGGGGAATTCCCCACCGGTTGAGAACCACTGAGTTAGAGAGAAGGGTTTAATAGCAGTGGATGAAATGGTTGCAATTGTTGGGAGAAAGAAAGATTACCAATTGGGAGAAAGAGAGATTACCAATTGGGAGAAAGAAAGATTACCAATTAGGAGAAAGAAAGATTACCAATTGGGAGAAAGAAAGATTACAATTGGGAGAAAGAAAGATTACCAATTGTGAGAAAGTAAGATTACCAATTGGGAGAAGTAAAGATTACAAATTGGGGGAAAGAAAGATTACCAATTGGGAGAAAGAAAGATTACCAATTGGGAGAAAGAAAGATTATCCATCGAAATTTTACACTGAAAATGGAGAGCAAATGTCCCCTTTTCTGGCCTTAAGGCGCGTTAGGTACACGATGCTGCACCCATGTTTTCAGAGACCAATCGGCGCACAGTGGGCGGTGGTCAGTATCACAACGGTCGCCTTAATTTCCATCTCGAATACCTGGATCCGAAGTCAAGACCACCGTTACGGCAGCGAGTGTGTAGCCAATACACCACCTAGACTGTCAACATTTGACATCAGTATCGTCAAGTGCCATGCCGACAGGCATGAGTTGTCATGGTTACCCATCTCACACAGTCACCAGTGTATCGAATCAGGTCTGTGTTCTTGTCCCGACCATGCCATGCTGCCAAAGCACCAATGTACTGATCCCTGTGTCTTTCTCTTGCTCTCTTCCAATCAAGAGTGCCAGTTGTCGCCAAATTTTCGAGTCTATTTCTCCTCATAACATGTATAAAAAATCTTCATTGTCTTCGTCTAATTTCTCCAACCAGTCTCCGTTTTTCATTTATCTTTTGAAGGACTGTCTCGTTTGATTTTCTGTCAGTCCATGGTATTCTTTGTAGTTTTCTCAAAAACCACATCACCACCCTTATTATATGTTTCTCAGCTTGTCTATTAATTGTCCATGTCTCACACATGCTGCAACAATATGGGTTCTGTATAGCACGTCAGCACTATGTTTCTTACTGCAATTGACAACTTTTTCAACTTGCGTCGAAGGGTTTACGAATGCAGCCTGTAATCCCGCATACCGCATCAGAAACATAGGTGAGGGAGATTTGGCAGCAGAACGTTTTGCGCTGGTTTCCATACAACGGTATGGGTGGCAGTCACTCAGAAAGCAATGGCAAACTACTGAAAGTAAAACATTCCCAGGAATTACAAACAGCCAAAACATGCTGGGGTTGACTGCCACGCTCTGTAAAGGATATGCAACTGACTAACCATCAAAAGGCACATCTGGCACCGGTTCCTAATGATTGCTGTTCTGTCTGGTGGAGAATTTGTTCCAGATACCCGCCATCGATCCCGGCAGTCACATTCCATTCTGGGGTCGCCGTGGGGTCAAATTGTGTAGGGAGCAGGTGGCGAATAGTGTACCAGATCCCTCCGTCAGCTGGAAGACTGGAGATGGACCTCGGGCAGTGCTGCTGTATAAACACTCGTTCGAAAATGAGAACACATAGGCATAATAAGTTCAGTCATTTGAAAATTAGACAACATAGAAACAACAAATTCAGTCATCTGAAAATTAGAAAACATAGCCATATGTTTATTCATTCATCATGTGCCGTACCGATAAGCGTGAGCGGTCATGTTTCGTCATCTCACTCGATCACCAAAGTCGTGGATCAACTCTTTTTTCTATCTCAACCATACCACGTGGCAAAGCCATTCACATATTTACTTCTCTGCCATCCCATATTCTCTTCGTCTCGATCTTGCCAGTTGTCACCAAATTCTCCAATGTATTTCTTCTCATCCATCCATCATGTGCCATGCCGGTAAGCGTGGGCGGTCATGTTCTGCCATCTCACTCGATCACCAGAGTCGTGGATCAGCTCCGTGTTTCTGTCTCGACCATGCCACAAGGCCAAGCCATCCAGGTACTTGCTTCTAGGTCTTCCCCTTGGTCTGTTCCCCTCGATCTTACGAGTTGTCACCAAATTCTCCAATCCATTTCTTCTCATAACATGCCCAAAAATTTTTGACTGTCTACGTCTAATTTCTCTAATCAATTTATGATCTTCATTTGTTTCTTGAAGGACTTGTTCATTGGTCTTTCTGGCTGTCCATGGTATTCTTTGCATTTTCCTCAGAAACCACATCTCTACAGCCATCAGATGTTTTTCAGCCTGACTGCTCATTGTCCACGCTTTACATCCATATAATTTCAATATAATATATATTTCTTCTCATACCATGCCCAAAAACGTTTGACTGTCGACGTCTAATACCGTGTTTAAAACATTGCGACTGTTTACAGTTAATGTTTCTAATCATTTGTTTCTTATGGTATTCTTTGCATTTTCTTCAGATACCACATTTCCATAGCCACCAGATGTATTTCAGCTTGTCTGCTCATTGTCCACGCTTCACATCCATACACAAGTACCGGTTTTTGTGTCCACCTCAACACTCTTTTTCTTTTTCTTTTTTTTTTTTCAATTTGTGAGTGTATGTTTCATCTTGCAAAAAGCTATCTGAGCTATGGTGATTCTTGTTCTAATCTCTGCAATGCAGCTCCAATCAGATGTTATGATTGTACCGATTCACTTGTGTAAGAATATTCGCATTTACTTGTACAATTCATTCATTCATTCAGTAGCATGTCCTTTGCAGAACCTCGCTCCCATAACAACCTTCCGGAAAACCTCTCGATCATAAGCAAGATGTCTCGCGTCTGATACACTCATCAGGCGATCATCCGCCACATCCTGCATCCATCTTCTCTTTGGCCTTCCTCTTCCTCTCTTCCCAGGCATATACCCTTCCATTATTGTTCTCTCCAAACTTTCGTGACGTTTCAAGTGACCAAAATATTTCAATTTTCTTTGTTTGATCGTCTTTAATAGCCAACCTTCTTCAATATTCAACTCTTGAAGTATGGATGCATTTGTTCTTTTCTTTACCCAAGATATTTTTAGAACTCGTCTATAACATTTATATTCAAAGGCGTTTATGCGCTGTTCAGCTTGTTTAGTAAGTGTCCATGTCTCACAAGCGTATGTTACAATGGGAAAGATGCATGCTCTTAAAAATCTAATTTTTGTAGTTCTGTCTGTCCCACTCCATAATTTATTCAGCTGTTTTAGTCTTTGAAGAGCAATTGATAGTCGCCGTTTAATTTCTTTCATTGTGTCCCCGTTACTTGTACAATACATTGTGGTATTTCAGTCATCTGAAAATTAGAAAACAGAAATAATAAGTTCAGTCACTTCAAAAAAAAAAAGAAAAAAGATAGAAATACGTTAAGTCATTTGAAAATTAGACAACATAACCGTGACAACATTACTATTCTATGGAAGCAACGGAGATATGGTCTGTGGCGAAATATTGTGAATACCTTGAACTATAGTTTGTTTACTTTTGTCTGCCCCAATATAAAATTCCATGTATCAGTAACCAACTGAGGGGAAATGATGAGATTTATCATATAACCTTATAATTATGTCCACCCAACAACAAAATTTTTGTTCTGGAGATTGTAAAGCAGATTTCAAAGTTTGTTTATATGCGGTATATAATTTACGGGTCAGAGATGAAGTGCACATTAGTAAATGTATTACACCTTCACACAGAAACACTGACATTGAATAGTTAATTTTTACGTGGGACATGGGATTGGCCTTATGAAAAGAGCCTCGCGTAGTGGAAGGGGGCATTACTATAAAACAAGTTTGTTAGCGAGAAATCACTAGTTTTTCACCAAAACATCAAAGAAATGTCGCCGCTTTCTATGATTTAAGTTGCTTTTGGACTTATCAAAGACATATTCCTTGGGTGGGGGTAAATATAAGACGGCAGGAAAAAATTCATAACGATGCAACAGACAGTTTTCAAAATAATTGATCGTGAATGAAGGCATTCATTTCTGGACAGACTATAACAATGATTGTCTGAAAGAGGCTAAATAAATTAGAACATTGTATACAACAATAAGAAAGAAACAACAGCATTCTTTGGTCATGTGATGAGAAGAGAGGCATTGGAGAACATTGTGACAACTGGAAAGATCGAGGGGAATGGAGAAAGCGTCAGACGGAAAAACTAACTAACTAACTAACTAACTAACTAACTAACTAACTAACTAACTAACTAACTAACTAACTAACTAACTAACTACCTAACTAACTAACTAACTAACTAACTAACTAACTAACTAATTAACTAACAAAGTAAATGACTATGAAACTAAGTAACTAATTTACTAACTATTTAAATAATTAGCTAGTTAGGTAACTGTCTAAGAAATTAACTAAGAAACTAACTAACTAACTATATAAATAATTAGCTAGCTAGGTAACTATCTCAGAAATTAACTAAGAAACTAACTAACTAACTAACTATTTAAATAATTAGCTAGCTAGGTAACCATCTAAGAAATTAACTAAGAAACTAACTAAGAAACTAACTAACTATTTCAATAATTAGCTAGGTAACTATCTCAGAAATTAACTAAGAAACTAACTAATTAACTTGTTCCTTCACCGAGGCGTTGTCAGTCTCCTAGAGACAGAGTTCTAATCCCCCAAGTGACCACGCTATACCTTTCAATCTTTATATTGTCTACTCTCTACTTCCTTCTTCTACTTCTAAGAGAGTCGATGAATACCCCCGAAGTTATTTCTTACACACAATCATACCTGACTTAAATACCTGAGTTAAATAAAGTCCCACTATACTTTCTATGTAGAACAGCTGTTTGTAGGAGAGTGTTTTCCGTCTTGCAAACAGCTGTTCTACATAAAAAGTGTAGTGAGACTGTACGAAACACCGTGTATTTATATTAATTGGCTATTTGTATATCTTCAAATATAGTCTAAGCAGAAGTGTATTTCATGTTTAGTGGCATTTTACAGCGAGTTTTTCATACTAAAATGAACAAACAAGCCTTAAGCCCAACCCTCCTTCGTCGCCTCTTACGACACGTATGCAAATTATAACGTGTTACCATTCGCTGCTTTCCTTTAGCATCCCCGTACCACGGGGGAGGAAATAGACATAAATATTTTCAAACTGTTAAAGTTAGTTGCACGTCCTTATTGGACGTTCCACGCAACCCCAGCATTTTTGGGGTATGACCCACCAAGCAATTTTATGATCAGTAGTTTGCCATTGTTTTCTAAGAGACCGGCACCCATTCTATTTAGTAAAATATTAACGCAAGGCGGTCCGCTGCCATATCGCCCGCAGCTGTGTTTCGAAAGTAGTATGCGGGATTACAGAATTGCGTCCTTTCGAAATAGAAGGACGAAAGTGGTTAAAAAGCATATCACACTTTATGGACTGTCTAGACTACTCACGTGATTGAAAGATGTGGACTATTTTAGATTCTGTGATATGTGTCAAATTGTTCCTGTCACAGAAAAACAGTTACAATTTGTAAATATTCTGTTTGAAGCCAACAACGAACCAACAAACTAACGAACTTTAATTTCAAAGGATAAGAATTGGGCACGCAGGCCCGTCTGACATACTGCCCTTCTTATCTCTCTGTTCTCATACATTATTTCATTCATACATCACTTATGCAGCTAATCTTAGACAACAACGACAACATCATAAACAATGTGCATTAAAACGCCTGGAAAATGTGCAATAATCAATAATACCTGACTCACTAACACTAAATCTTGACATGGAAAGTATATGCCTAATGGCCACTGCATCTGCGTCCGTCTCCAGTCGTCTTGCCATGCTCGCCACTGGAACCAGATGGACGCGGACGAGTGAGTGAGGTCGAAGGCATTGCGCAACCACTTCCTCACTATAATCCAATCTAAAGCGCAAGTCATTCGTTCTTCATCAATAATAGATGAATTGAATGAATGGTCCTCGTCATTTCATGACGGACGAACACTAGATATAATGTACCACAGTTAGGAGAATGTTTATTATGCTAGTTGTCATTTAATACAATAATAATACTTTGTAATTTTTAATTAGACACTGGGATAATGTTCAAATATTATAGTTAGTTAGCTAGTTAGTCTTTCCTCTTGAGCCTAAGTCAAATATGTTGCGATTGTATTAATACGGATTGGTGGTGTTGGTTTATTGGTGGATTGATTATGTGTATGGAAATTATGTGTGTCAGGTCTTAGTCAGATATGACTGAGTTACCTATGACAGTAGACGGTGCTACCTGCTTTCTGTTAGCGCCGAATGTTGGGCGGCGATCACCAAACCCGACACCAAAACAGTGGGGTCGTCGCTGGAGCTACGGAGTTCACGTTGTATGCATGCTTTTGGCAACTCCCACCCCACCCCCACCACCCCCATGCGGAAAGAGACTGAGCATAAGGGATACAACCCGGTGTAATAAAGTCAATCTTGTTACCTACAACACCCCCCCCCCCCCCCCCCCCCACGCTATTTAAAAGCTCCTAGTCACCACGATACCCGGTTCCGGGTGATGATGATGATGAGGATTATGATGATGGTGATGAAGATGGGGATAGTGATGAGGATGATGGTTAGGATGATGGGGATGATGATGAGAATAATGATGAGATGATGATGATGGTGATGGTTATGAGAATAATGATGAAGATGATGATGAAACTGAGGATTGTGATGATGATGTTGATGCTGCTAATAATAATAATGGGGATGATAATAAGGATGATGATGATGATGATGATGGGTATGATGATGATGATGATGATGATGATGATGATGATGATGATGATGATGATGATGATGATGATGATGATGATGATGATGATGACGACGATAAAAAAAATAGCGAAAAAGCACCAAAATAAACTGGACAA
The DNA here is from genome assembly GCA_014155875.1 of Cepaea nemoralis. NCBI lineage: Eukaryota > Metazoa > Mollusca > Gastropoda > Stylommatophora > Helicidae > Cepaea > Cepaea nemoralis. The sequence continues at coordinate 636,301 of JACEFZ010017451.1, read as the reverse complement.
ACTTACTTTGAAAGCTTGTCAATCTGCCCATCATCAGCTGATGCAGAACTCAGGTTTTGTCTCTCACGTCTGAGCATCGCATCTTTAGTCAGCCTTCTCATGTCTTTTGCTACAGATGGATGAGTCGTAGATTCATTCAGCATACCAAATATTGAACCTAAACTCTCCTGAAGATTGAAACCACAGGCATGTCCTCCGTCCTCCAGGAACCAGGTAATCTGGCATTTCTGGTTGATTCTATTTAAGTATGAACTCCCAAAGGGTGTAGACCATGTCGAGTCAAACGCTACACCTGGAGATCTCGGCATTGCTGCATCCTCCGATCCTGCAGCACTGGATTTAGAATCGCAGTTAGCCAGGGTCACCCAGAAGTCCACCTGGCTGATGTTGTGGCAGATGGCACAGAACACATTTTTAAAGTGGACTTGTGTGGCGGTGTCCGTTACCGGAACCTTGTAGATGAGGTCAAGGGTCAAATTGGTAGATTCACAGCTAGAGAAGAAAAACAATCCCAGTATAAGAATGGAGTCGCGGGAATATAGTGCTTCGACGCTCGCCTGCCGACCTGATGATCACGGGTTCGAATTCACATATATAAATTTGGCTTGGACTCGCATGTCGACCTAGTCTAGTCTAACAAGGATACCAGGAATGAGCCGCCGATTGTTCTGTACAAATATGGGTTTAGCACCATATATCCAAGGCGTGCGAAATGGTCCTTTACTGGGCTCATTAATTGTATGTAATCTTCAGTTGTTGTAGACAAATGTGTTTTCGGTGTGGACAACTGTCCAGCTAGTTTAGCCAGCAGTACTGGACAGATGGCAGGATGGACAGATAGGACTGTAGGCAGACGGACGGACGGACGGACGGATGGACGGACGGACAGACAGACAGACAGACAGACAGACAGACAGAACGAACTTTATTGTTAAAAGGTCACAAATTGGGCACGCGGGCCCGTCTTACATTCGGCCCTTCCAATCACTCATCTTTTGTTCATCAATTGTGCATGTTTCATTCACATAGGAAAAAAACATTGTCAATTGAATGCTGAAAACATAAACAATGCATATTAGCATGTTATGAGACAAGCAAGCAGGCACACGTACACACGCGCGTTCATAAACACATATATACAATCCTGCATACAGGTAGGTAGATAGACACAAAGATAAACAGACAGACAGACATGCAGGCAAACAGACGGATAGAAAGGTATTGGGTATGTCAATATATATAAAGAAAAATAGACAGACACACAGACAAAAAGACAGACAGACAAACAGACAGAAAGACAGAAGAGTAGATAGATATACAGTTAAATCGACAAACAGGGAGACAGAACGAACGAACGAACTAATCTATCTAACACAAATAGACAGATATACAGACAGCTAGCCAGCCCTATAAGATTTAGTCTTTAGGTTGCATTTCCACGCACTAGGATAAGGCTTGTACCCTTCCAATTTTTCTCTCCTCTGCCCCCGACAGAGGGCAGAGGAAGCCGTTGGCACAATGTGGGGCATTGAGTTTGGTGAGCGCCGCCCAACATTCAGTGCTAACATAAAGCAGGTAATACCGTAATATCATCTATGTTTATACGGTTGCTCTGTCATATCTAAGACCTGACTATTTGTACATACAGTACACAAATACTTACATACAATAACTTGTTTCAGAGTGGTTCCATTCACTTTAATAACTGATGTTAAGATTCTCATTCAGGAGACCCGGGTTCGAATCCTCGGTAAGGTGTGGAGGTTTTTTTTTTTCTGTCGGGGGCAAAAAGAAAACTCTAACCTGCACAGTTCGCAGCGACTGTACTAGCCTGTCCGTCTTAACTCCTCAGGCTCAATACCCTCCTGCCATACATCGCAAGGTACTATATTGGCAGTAAATGACAGGTTTGACAGTTAACCAAATTGCTACTGCAGTAATTAACAGAGGAAATCTTCCGTAACTTTTGTAGAGCAGTGATCTCAATACTTCACTTCAGTATTCGGTATTCACAGCCATAACTTGTATAATAAATCACATTAACAACATGATTACACATTGTTTTTATTTCATGTCTGCTGCATGGCGTTGCTATTTTTAGTGATATTCTAGGCACTTAGACGTCCAGTCATTGCATTCTGAACGAGAAATCAACTTTATATTTCAATTGACCGGTGTAGGGGTTGATCCAACTAATCCCCATCAGTGCACCGGAAGTTTCATAAGTAGAGCACTCTTATCATTTCTGCCACGTCGAAGGAATATTCAGTCAAACAGGTGCCGCCCTCCATCAATGAAGGGTGGCTACAGTGGATCTTCAACACTGTCTGTCTCTCGACCTGATTGTACATTCTGTCAGACTGATGTTCGTCCATATCTTGATGTTATCTTCTTACTTGTATCGTTACCTACCTTTTGCTCGCTTGCCTTCAACCTTACCCCCCCCCCCCCCCTCCCCTTTCCAGTATGGTTTTATAAGAGTGTTATGTCTATTCGTTCAGAAAGCAATGACAAACTACTGAAAGTAAGCTTCCCGAGAGACCACAATAGCAAACAATGCTAATTTTGACAGCAAACGTCCTGTAAAAGAAATGCAACTAACTAACTATGTGTTTCAACGTGGCCGAAAGTTTTCACTTGTCACCTTTTTATATCTTTATTACTTGCGCTTTAATTGGATGTCATCAATTTCTTTCTGACATCGATGCCAGTGAGCTGATGAAGGCACAATCCGCAACGTCCGTTTTGTAACTTGTGATTGTGTTTGTGTAAAGTTTACCAATCTCACTTCTAGTTATATGTTGATGTGCTAATTATAATATTTACTAAGCATATGGAGAAATTGAAGTATAATTACCCTTGTCTTAGCTGGATAGCATCAAATGTTTTGTCGGCGAAATGAAACCACCAGCCGACCTGGTCGTTGTCAGCCACTGTCCGTCTTGCCCACGTTTTCATCTGTTGCCATTTGTCGCTGTCAAAACCAGGTTGGCACGAAGACACAAAGAAATAGCCGTCCTTACATTGGAAGGTAGACGATCTTAGCTGGTCCTCCATCTTGGAATCTTGACCAGCCATAAGTGGGCAGTGTTGTTTGATATCTTCACAACAAGTGCTGTAAAGGGTGCAGGTCCAGTGGCAGGAGCAAGGGCTGTTTGTCGTGGAGTTGCAACGATCTTTACAGCTGTCGTGGTCTATGAAACAGACATTATTGCTAAATGTATTCGATTTAGGGGTAAGAGCTGATGTCTGTTCATGCCTTGATGAAATATTTCCTGGTATAAATACCCTATGCATGTCTACATACCCGGACGTAGATTCAGAAGCGGAAGACATCAATTTTCTTGTTGTCATTACCCGACTCAGCATCGCTTTGTTCTCCGATGTTGATGTTCCATCCGTATATGAATGTTTATCTGAAATATTTATGGAATTATTCAGTTGTGATGCATGTTGTTCTACATTCCTTTTACCGCGGCTGTTGCCAAATTTAGACAGAAATAGCGCTGGTTTTGCATGCTGGGGTCTTGAGGTTCTGTTAGTTTGCAATGTATTTAAACTGTTAACAAATTTGTCTGCTATAGGGCCTCCTGGGAATACTTTATGTTCTTTTTCTGAAAATAGTCTGGTTGTTTCCCTTACTTCGAGCTGTACGTCTGAAAATAAATGGGTAGCTTCCCTTGGGGATACTATTTTGAGATATATTTCAGAAAATGTTTTGGTTTCGTCCATTGTGGAAACTTCTTTGCTGTTTATGCCTGAAAGTTTCTCGTCTTGCTTCTTCGTGTTATTGGCATGCGTTTTCATGGCCGTTCCGTGGTTATTTTGTACATAGCCGTTGCATTTGTTCTTACCATCAATACAACTCGAATATATCGGGAGATGTTGCCATGTCGTATTCCCGTTCATTGATGAATTAAATAACACGTTTTTTGCTATTGTCAGTACTACATCTGTTTCGTTTTTACTTTCTCCCGTTTTGTCATACTACTGGCTCAAGATACGCTGGACTGAATTTGTTTTCAGCTTTGCTGATCTCTTTCAAATAATCACTAGTTATTTGGAGATCTGGTAACCGAAAACTTTGTTCAAAAACTGCCGTGTTTTCATCATTTGACATCACTGCAGTTGATTCTCCTTCAGGCAAAAGGAACTCGTTTTTATTGTGTAATTTTCCCCCAATCACATCTGCTTCGGAATGATTCAAAACTGACAAGCTGTGCTGCGATATGTGCGTTTCATTGGCTTGGCCTGACCCCGGAAATACGTCATATCTAGTCAGCACTTTGCTGGAAACTAATGTTAAATTGCTATTCTGTTGTAAAATCATCACCCCATCTGGAACTGAAGACCGCTTGCCATCACGTTTTAACGTTTCCAATTTATCTGTAGCTTTGTGTAAGAAAGTCCTCGCCTCTGCCTCACTGTTGAAAACCACATTTGACCAGATCTCTCCTACATCTGATACCTCAATACTACGTCTCCCCGTTGTGTGTTTCTCCTTCAAATTATCTATATTTACATTCAGTTGATCTTTACCGGGCGTAGCAAAATGACCCTCTAATCGAGAACCTCTGTAAGCGTTGCAGTCAGTAGATGATGACGTTGTAAAGTCACATTCTGTTTCTTGTTCTGACACGGCGATAGTTTGAGAAGCCCTGCTTAGTCCAAATGCAAGGGCGGATAAGCAAAAGACGATACAGAAAACATCACGAGAGTGGTTTCTCTTAGACACTAGCAGAGTTGTCCCCTTGAACATTGTATCTGTGTGGGAAAAAACAATAGCCAGGACACCTGTTCACGACTTGGGATGTACTGGTTAAATGGTGCTATTCTCATATTTCTTAACGACTAATCGATACTCGTCAAGGGATGGGGTCAATATCATACCATCCGTCTTTACAATCCGGGACATTTTCTGGTGCCAAATTTAGGCTGGGTCGTCGCTGGAGCCACGTCATAGGAAATAAAATCAATATCCAGCGGTATCTAACGCATAACCACCGAGAAGATAGGTAAACGTTATAGTAACTGCGTTATGTATATATGTGGACATGACCGAATGAATAAGAGCGTTTGCTCTTAAACTTCCGGCGTGCTAATGTCGAGGCAGCAGGTTCAACCCCTACACCGGTTAGTTGGACTAAAATATTGACTTCTCATCCTTGAATTGTGGTCGTAAATTACAAGCACCTCAGAAGTCGCAGTGGGTTCGCCAGATGGCGAGGGACACTGGTAATAGGGCAAGCTAATCCACCCGCAAAATTCAGTCCAGTGTTACTAGAAATAGTGGCAAGCTAGTAGATTAGGCTTGAATTCAAATCACAATAACAACTTAAATAGTAGCACGCTAGTAGATTAGGCTTGAATTCAAAGCCAGTGAACCCAAATCACAATAACAACTTAAATAGTAGCACGCTAGTAGATTAGGCTTGAATTCAAAGCCAGTGAACCCAAATCACAATAACAACTTAAATAGTAGCACGCTAGTAGATTAGGCTTGAATTCAAAGCCAGTGAACCCAAATCACAATAACAACTTGGTAAAGTAATGCTAGTATAAATCTTTTGGCCTCTATTTTCGTGACCAAACAGCACTGCATGGCTAACGCAATGAGCCCAGACCCAGCGTGTGACTTAACAGAAGAGTTTCCGAGGCCCATTTAATAAAACTAGGAACTACGTATTGATTGATTCAATGCCAAACAAACATTAAGACGTGCAGTCATAGATTTACCTATGTAAAATATTCTACTACCCAAACAACAGTCAGATGAGCAGTATAGATTTACCTATGTAAAATATTCTACTACCCAAACAACAGTCAGATGAGCAGTATAGATTTACCTATGTAAAATATTCTACTACCCAAACAACAGTCAGACGAGCAGTATAGATTTACCTATGTAAAATAGTCTACTACCCAAACAACAGTCAGATGAGCAGTATAGATTTACCTATGTAAAATATTCTACTACCCAAACAACAGTCAGATGAGCAGTCATAGATTTACCTATGTAAAATATTCTACTACCCAAACAACAGTCAGATGAGCAGTATAGATTTACCTATGTAAAATATTCTACTACCCAAACAACAGTCAGATGAGCAGTCATAGATTTACCTATGTAAAATATTCTACTACCCAAACAACAGTCAGACGAGCAGTATAGATTTACCTATGTAAAATATTCTACTACCCAAACAACAGTCAGATGAGCAGTATAGATTTACCTATGTAAAATATTCTACTACCCAAATAACAGTCAGATGAGCAGTATAGATTTACCTATGTAAAATATTCTACTACCCAAACAACAGTCAGATGAGCAGTATAGATTTACCTATGTAAAATATTCTACTACCCAAACAACAGTCAGATGAGCAGTCATAGATTTACCTATGTAAAATATTCTACTACCCAAACAACAGTCAGACGAGCAGTCATAGATTTACCTATGTAAAATATTCTACTACCCAAACAAACAGTCAGATGAGCAGTCATAGATTTACCTATGTAAAATATTTTACTACCCAAACAAACAGTCAGATGAGCAGTCATAGATTTACCTATGTAAAATATTCTACTACCCAAACAAACAGTCAGACGAGCAGTCATAGATTTACCTATGTAAAATATTCTACTACCCAAAACAGAGAGTCAGACGAGCAGTCATACATTTACCTATGTAAAATATTCTACTACCAAAACCATGCCTGCTCCGTGGCGAAGAAGTTACGGACACTGTTCGTCATCCCGCATACCTACGTTCGAAACACAGCTGCACGCGATTTGGTAGCAGAACCAGTTGCGTTGGTTTTTTAACGAAATAGCATGGGTGCCGGTCGTTCAGAAAGCAATGGCAAACTACTGAACGTAAACTTGCCAAGAGATCACAACAGTAAAAAATGCTGGTGTTGACTGCAACGTCCTGTAAAGGCTAGCAACTAGCTTTAACTGATACCACGTGAAGAGAAACAGCTTTACGTATGTAAAGCAAGATCACTATATTATGACGTTAGTTGATCAGTTCACTTCCACTCAGTTATTCTTAATTCCAGAAGATACTGTGTTTCGACAAAAACTGCGTTCAATAGTTTGATATTGTTTTCTGAACCACCGGTACTCACACCATTTCATAAAAACCAAAGCCAGGCAGTCTCCCTTCTCTCATACTCTAGAATAGAAATACAATGTGTCATGTCCTTTGCAGGACATAACGATCAAACCCCAGTCAGATTCAGTGTGGAGTTACCGCTGGGGGAGCATTTTTTGGCCAATCCGAGTTGTCAATCTGGGCCAGATCCAGCCCCCCCCCCCCCCATTTTATAACTACTGGCAGTTGTTCGGTCAGTAGTTTGCCATTGCTTTCTGAATGAGTAGTCAACATTTAAGTTGAACTGACAGGCGTATGAAGTGAACCCACTAACTCGACATCACCGCACCGGAAGTTTAAAAGAGAACGCTCTTATCTTTTCTGCTAGACAACTCCGGAGTACACTATTAAGTAATACGCTTTTCCGGTAAATTCGGTAGTGCAGTGGCTGCACGTCCGCTTGCTGGCTCGAGTGACATTAGTTCGAATCCACATCGATAAGAATTGTTTTTAAATTGACTTTCATTCCAAAGTTGACCCAGCATGAAATTGGTACCAGAAAAATGTCCAGGAAAGTAGACGCGTGCGGTGTGATAATGACTTATCACCAATCAAATACCGACTGATTTCTACAAATATACGACGAGCACCATATATCCAATACACATTAAAGCGTGTACAAGGATAAAAATAAAACAGCTTTACCACAGAAACACTCAAAATATAAATTATAACACAATTTCTTAACCATCTAAGTCAACTTTTAGCCCAAAACTCTAACAAGCGGGATAACTCTTGAAGTTATAATAAGTTGTGCGTGGTTATTTCCATTGTAATCTTCAAGTCATTTTAATTAAAACCCAACCAGTGCTGAGTGTTTGACCTTTCCTATGAAACTTAATAAGAACGATCCGGTTAAAAGGTAACCATGGCAACCACGAACCCTTTAATATATTCCCCAAGAAATGATTAGTTTAAAATGAAATTTGATGTTGAAATAATCAGAAAAATATGTTTTGTTCGCCTTAACAACATTGCAATGATTCTCAAATTGTTTATCCTTCGTCACATTTTGCGTATTTTAATCCAGTGATATAGTATTTTGTTGGTCTCCGTGGCCAAAGGCTTGCGAACGCGGTTCGTGAGCCGCTTACCAGGCGTTCGAAACGCAGTCGCGACCGATTTGTGCAGCAGACAGTGTCGTGTTGTGTTATAACGTGTTGGTATGGGAGCCGGTCGTTCAGAAAGCAATGGAAAACTACTGAACGTAACATTTGTGTAGTATATCAACAGTAGCTGAAAAAATGCTGGTGATTGACTGCAACGTCCTACAAGGGATATGCAACATAAGAAGTATACATGACCGCCATCAAGTGTCTCGCTGAATATCATCTTGACTCAGGGACGTTAATTACAAGTACATCTGAAGTCGGAGTGGGTAATAAAAGTAATATAACAAGGGGTTGAAAGCCAATGGATCTATTTCATTGCACTGAGGTTTTAGCCCATCTACCTCAGTCTCTCTCAGCAATGCAGCTAGCCACGAATTCTGTAGGTGTTTTCTCCCAAAACCTGCACTCGTGAATATAATGAGGGAGTTCTAAAACGAACCCAGTACCTGATAAAACAAGATTAGAACAGAATCGCCATGGCGAAGGTCGCCTTTTTCAAGATGGAAAAAATACTCGCCTATGGCTTAAGGTCGCCTTTTCCAATATGGAAAGCATACTCGCCAAGGCGAAGGTAGCCTTTTGCAAGATGGAAAACATACTGACCAATAAAATGATATTAACTGCGACGAGAAAAAGAGTGTTGAAGTGCTACATAGAACCTGTACTTTTGTATAGATGTGAAGCGTGGAAAATGAGCATACAAGCTGAAATACATTTAATGACCAAGTCCTACCAGAAACAAATGAAAACCGTAAACTGATTAGAGAAATTAGACGTAGACAGTCGCAATCTTTTAGACACGTTATGAGAAGAAATAAATTGGAGAACTTGGTGACAACTGGCAAGATTGAGGGGAAGAGAACAAGGGGAGTATACAGGAGTAAATACCTGGATGGCTTGACCATGAGAATGGTCGAGACAAGAACACCGAGCTGATTCACGACTCAGGTGATCGTGTGAGATAACAAAACATGAGTGCCGACGCTTAAGGGCATTTGACAATATGATGATGACCTGCTGAACACGAGGCAGACAGCTAAAACGCTTGGCAACAAATACCTCCGGAGTACCATGGAAGGGTACAAGAAAATATCTTGGAAGTGCCATAGAGTGGTGCCAGGAAATGACTTGAAGGTATCATAGAATGGTGCCATGAAATGTCTTGGAGGTTTCAGAGAATGTTGACGTGAAATGTCTTGGAAGTGCCATAGAATGGTGCCAGGAAATGTCTTGGAAGTGTCATACAATGGTGCCAGGAAATGTCTTGGAAGTGCCATAGAATGGTGCCAGGAAATGTCTTGGAAGTGCCATAGAATGGTGCCAGGAAATGTCTTGGAGGTATCATAGAATTGTGCCATGAAATGACTTGGAGGTACCATAGAATGTTGCCATGAAATGTCTTAGATGTATCAAAGAATGTTGCCGTGAAATGTCTTGGAAGTGCCATAGAATGGTGCCAGGAAATGTCTTGGAAGTGCCATAGAATGGTGCCAGGAAATGTCTTGGAAGTGCCATAGAATGGTGCCAGGAAATGTCTTGAAGGTATCATAGAATTGTGCCATGAAATGTCTTGGAGGTACCATAGAATGTTGCCATGAAATGTCTTAGAGGTATCAAAGAATGTTGCCTTGAAATGTCTTGGAAGTGCCATAGAATGGTGCCAGGAAATGTCTTGGCAGTAAAGGCAGCTGGTGCAATACTGTCCACACCATGCACAGAACGCCGATTGTTCTATATAAATATTTCTTTTCTTTTTTTTTTTTTTTTGGGGGGGGGGGGGGGGAGGGGGGGGCTTTGAACTCAAGCGTAGTCCAGATAAACTACTTCTAATAGTGCTGGATTGAATTTTGCGTGTGGATTTGCTTTCCCTATTAACTGTGTCCCTAAATAAATAATGTAAAATATGAGTCTAGCACACTATGTCCTTGAGTCGTGCATAAGTGTCCTTGACTAACTACACATGACAGCAACATAGGCAGGACATCTGGTGTGTGTTAGACAGCCAGTTTGAAAGACTGCCATGGTGCCAAACTTCTGCAACACACGCCACTGGATGATGATGATGATGATGATGATGATGATGATGATGATGATGATGATGATGATGATGATGATGATGATGATGATGATACACGTTTAGAAAGAGGCTAATGAAAGTAGAACAAAATATACAACTATAAGAAAGAGACAAATGAAAGTAGAACAAAATATACAGCTATAAGAAAGTGATTAATGAATGTAGAACAACATATACAGCAATAAGAAAGTGATTAATGAATGTAGAACAACATATACAGCAATAAGAAAGTGATTAATGAATGTAGAACAACATATACAGCAATAAGAAAGTGATTAATGAATGTAGAACAACATATACAGCTGTAAGAAAGTGATTAATGAATGTAGAACAACATATACAGCAATAAGAAAGTGATTAATGAATGTAGAACAACATATACAGCAATAAGAAAGTGATTAATGAATGTAGAACAACATATACAGCAATAAGAAAGTGATTAATGAATGTAGAACAACATATACAGCAATAAGAAAGTGATTAATGAATGTAGATTGATTGATTGATTGATTGATCTAGGAACCGACATCACAGCATTCGGGACATTCCCATAAGCGCTCCGTCTCCATCCTCAGCAGCCAGCGAAGAGTTCCAACACTAATAGTTCCAGTAGCAATCTGATTATATGTCCGTCTCGCCTTTCCTCCGAGCGCCGAGCGTCGGCCAGAACCCCTCGTCACACCTCGTTGTCTCATTCTTACCAGACCATGGTGCTCCATCTGCTCCTCCGAGGTGTACACATGCTCCCACAAGGCCGTAACCACGTCTGCCTTGTCCTGCATCAATACTCCACCAAATTATGCCGAGCCAGCCAATCTGTCCGCCTGTTCATTCCCCAGCACACCGGCATGCCCAGGAGAAAAGATCCAGGTGATGCTTACTACCCGTGACCTCCGAAGCGAAGCAAGCCACTCTGCACGAAGCCTACCTGTTCTCACCCTTCTCAGCATGCTTTCTGAGTCAGTTACAATCACAATGTGTGTATGTATCGTGTTTTCTATCCAGCGGAAAGCTGCACTGACCGCCTCCACCTCCATTCTTAAGCTAGATGTAGTGTTATCATACGCCAGGCTCTCCTGCACCAAACGCCGACCATTAGTTTTTGCCAAGAACCCCCAGGCACTTCTCCTACCTCTCAACACTGACCCATCCGTGTAGATAATCACATCACCCGGGCGAGAATTTTCATGAATTAGTTGCTGAATTTCCACTTCCGTGGCCCCTGCTGGCCACTCCCTGCACTCCCGGTTCAATGTTATTACAACTCTGCACAAGTCTGACTGCACGGCTGGCACTCTGACCCACTCCTCTCCTCGCCTGATGTTCTCCAAGGGGCACACCTGTCTGATCGTATCCTCCGCCTGAGCCATCCATGATTTCCCTCTTATCAGTCTCTGACCCTTAACTACGTCCAGCGCCTCATGCAACGGGTGATCTGTGTCTGCAGCTACTCTGAGGTATGCCTTCGCTTGCATCACCTTGTGCCTACTAGCAACAGTAGGAAGACCAAGGATGTAACGCATACACACTACTGGAGTGTCTCTGGTGCATCCCAGAATGACCCGCATCGCTTCATTCTGTATGCGCTCTAATTTCACCAGCTGACTCTTTGAGACAGTAAGCATTCCTAGTCCATAATCAATCACTGAGAGGATCAAGTGCTGGTATAGTGTGAAGAGCATTCTCTGCTCTATGTCCATTGCAGCCATAGTTTTAAGTGCATTGAGTCCCTTTTGCGAGCTTGTCACAACCGTCTCCACATGGTCCTTGAAGGACAGACTCCTGTCAAATGTGATTCCCAGATACTTCAGTTTGTTCTCTCTGTTGACACTTCTACCATCTATCGTGAGGCTTGGGGTATCATCTCTCACAATCCTATTGTCCAGAGAGCACCACAACACCGCCGCCTTTTCCGGGTTGATGACAGCACTCATTTCAGTGCACCAGTCAATCACTTTGTCCACTGTCACCTGTAGCTCCTGGGCTGTTTGATCCCTATTTCTCCCCTGCCTGTATGCAAGAATACCATCTGCAAATGTTAGAATCCTTCCAACCCCTGGTGCTTCTAGGTATGCAATCTTGCTCGTATACACATTAAAGAGCACCGGTGAGATAGCAGATCCCTGTGGCAGTCCCGGGGTTAAAATATGTGGCTCTGAGGTCCATGCGCCTAGACGGAGAGCAACTTGACGAGAATGCAGGACGGCTGCTATCCAGTTCACCAACCAGGGATTGACCCCCTTCTCCATAAGTGCGGTCATCAAAATATCATAGCGAACTCTATTGTACGCATCTTCGAGATCAAGCGCTGCCGCCATCGTTTCCTGTCTACTCTGGAACCCCTCATAAACGTCAAAGGCAAAGGTGGCTGCATTTGACCAGGTATCTTTTCCTGGCCTGTAGCTCCCCAGGCCTCTTGGAAGAAGTTTCCCCCTTTCCAAAAAATCCTGCAGCTTAACAGCGACTATCTTCTCTAAAACCTTCCCAAATGTATTTTGAAGTGTGATGATCCTAAAGCCTGCAAGCTTTGAATGATCCTTGTATGGTTTTGGGAGAGGGATGAGATAGCTATGCAGCCAATCCTGCGGTACTGACGCTGTCCTAATGCTCTGATTAAAGCAGCCAGCCATCTCATTCAGGTCCACATCGCTCAAAGCCTTCATGTGGCCATACCTAACACTGTCAGGCCCTGGTGCCGTGTCTTTTGCCTTCTGCAAAATATGTTTAACATCTTCAAACAGTACGATGTCTTCGTAAGGCATATTCTCTATTGTGCCAGATAATCCCACTCTAACTGCATCCCTGGTATCCGCATCACTATGATTGGTCTGCTCTAAAAATCTCTGGAGAAACGCCTCCCCTTTCTCCTTGTCTGTTGTCAAGCGTACCCCATCCTCTTTATAAATTGTTCCCACTGTCATAGGCCGATCTTTCCTTTGCATTTGTCTGTACAGTTTCCAGAATTTATGCAGTGTTTTATCACCTCCAATCTCCTTCATAAAACACTCCCATTTTACTTTCTTGGCCTCTGCAGCACATCGCTTGAAAGCCTCCACCTTGTCTTTCTTGTCATTTTCCGCTATGTCCACTTCCTCTCGTGAGCTTAGGGGTGTCTGTCGCAATTTGCTTAGCTGCTTCACTGCAGCTCTCTTTGCTTTCCACGCATTGTCTACTTCTGGGGTCCACCATGGGGGCTGCAAAAAAGGAGTTTTAACAGTCCTGTTGCATGCCCCATGTCTGAGGCGTCCAAGAAGGCTGTCGCTCCGCTCATACCGAAAGGTCTTGCGCGCTCTCCCAGCCTTAACTTTCCTGGACTTAGAGATCAGGACTGAGCATGGCATGTGATCACTCCCATGGTCATTCAAAACAGTCCACTTTACATCAAGGACTGATGACTGGGAGACAAGTGCCAAATCAATAGCAGTATCTGCATCGCCAGGCCTCATTGCCATTCTAGTCGGCCTACCATCATTTATGCAGACCACCTCGGAGTCCACCATGGCATCCGCAAGTGCAATTCCTTGTCGATTTTCTCCACTACTGTCCCAATCTCTGTTTCTCGCATTGAAGTCTCCACATATGAGTAGCCTATCACCTGGTAAGTCCTCTAATTCCTTAAGCCAGTCCCATTGTTCCTTTCTGACAAAACAGTCCACTGTGGCATATACATTTATGATGTTCCAACTTAAGCCACCAATCTCCATTTGTATACCCTGGACCTCCCTTGCACTGTGATTCCACTGGCTCAAGTCAAGTGCCACATGCTTTACTCCTCTCTTCACCAGCAGACCTTGCCCATGTCTCTTCTGCCCAGTGGGGTTTATATAACTGACGTACCCAGGGCAATGGTATTTATCTGTATTTAACTCCTGGAGCATGAGGACATCAAAATCACATAATAGTTTCTCCAATACAGGACCTCTCTGCTTGGCACTACGATAGTTCCAGTATCCCACTCTTACGTGGTTGAAACCTAGTCTCTCCACTTTTCGTCTTGTTCTCCTGGCGCCTGCCCTCCTATTTCTATGCCTTCTTCTCACACCATTTCCTCGCCTTCTCTTCCTCACCCTCTCTTCGCTAGCCGCTGAAAGGATGTGTCAAGCGCAGAGCACGTGCTCCGTAGCTCCGGCGACGATTCCCGTGTTTAAATAAATCCATATGCAAAGTTTGGATATTGCAGGAAATAAACGGTCACCCTAGCATTGCCTGCTTACTAGGGAAGGGGCAGGGGATGTCCCTCAGGAGTCCATACGCCTGGCGCCGCCCCGCCCGCATACCAGACGTTCCACGTTCACGACCAACTCACCCGTGGCCATTCAGTCCTCGGCACGTCGGTCCACCTTAAACTTAGGGGTTTATAATCGGAGTTTTCCATCTCCTAGATTGGCCGCTTTATTAGCTAACGGGCCCAATCTACCCGGGGGCAAGAGATTCCAGCGCCTCATTCCTGGCGAACACAGAATATACATGTATACAGGGAACAAAACCAATGCAATAAAACATCTATCAAATTGTAAATACATAGTGAAAGTCACCACACCATGGACACCTAACTCTCGTCACCAAAGGAAACAGTGACAACAACAGTAATCTGATAATCAGTACACTAAACTATATATGTTGAGCTCTGCAGTACAACATATGACCAAAATACACACTGACAATCAGGATAATCTGCCTTATGTCAATAGATAAGGTGGAATTTATGAATTAGCCTTGTGTTTTTGTAATAGTAAGTGCATAGTTAAAGTCACCACACAATGAGCTACACAACTCTCGCCGGTCGATAGTTAAGCACCAAACGAAGCAGTGACGACTGGTTAACTAAATACGTTGAGCTCTGCAGTACGACATGTGACCAAATTACACACTGACAACCAGGACAACACACATGACTTCTGCCGTATGTCCATGGACGAGGTGAAATGAATGTAGAACAACATATACAGCAATAAGAAAGTGATTAATGAATGTAGAACAACATATACAGCTATAAGAAAGTGATTAATGAATGTAGAACAACATATACAGCAATAAGAAAGTGATTAATGAATGTAGAACAACATATACAGCTATAAGAAAGTGATTAATGAATGTAGAACAACATATACATCAATAAGAAGAAGACAAACAGCGTTCTCTGGTCATGTGATGAGAACAGAGGCACTGGAAATCATCGTGACAACTGGAAAGATCAGTGAGAAAAGAGGAAGAGGCAGACCAAGAGCAATGTGACCGTATAGACTGAGACAGTAGCATTGAGGAATATCATCAATAGAGTTGCCCCGGAACATCAATGATGATGTTATGAAATATCATCAATAGAGTTGCCCCGGAACATCAATGATGATGTTATGAAATATCATCAGTAGAGTTGCCCCGGAACATCAATGATGATGTTATGAAATATCATCAAGTAGAGTTGCCCCGGAACATCAATGATGATGTTATGAAATATCATCAGTAGAGTTGCCCCGGAACATCAATGATGATGTTATGAAATAAAACTAATACACACAGATAACTTAGAACTTTCACTGAACAGGCGGAGCGGATGTGTGTGGTCATGTTATGAGAAGAGAGAAACTTGGAGATGTAATAATAACTAGAAAATGTAATGGAAAAACATTGAAAGGAAGACAACGAGAAACGATTTTAGAGCACCATTCTCCATTAGACGTGGAGACTCTGTGGCGATTGGGTTACGGACGTAAACACAGTTGCGGGCGATTTGGTAGCAGACCGCCTTGCGTTGGTTTTTATACAATGGCATGGGTGTTTGTCGGTAAGAAAGCAATGACAAACTACTGAACGTAAACTTGCCGAGAAATCACAAACAGGCCACAAATGCTGGGGTTGGCTGCGACGACCTATAAATGATATTAGTTATTTGCATATTCTTTACAGGAAGTGGCAGTCAACACCAGCATTGTTTGCTGTTGGGATCTCTTGGCACTTTCAACTAGAAGACAAGGAGAGAGTTAAAGAGATTGAGAGAGAGGAGAGGGGGACAAGGTGGGGGATATGTCGGAGAGAAGAAAACAAAGAAGAAGCAGAGTAAGAAGGAGAAGGCGTGGAAAGGCTAAGCAAAGGGGAAAAAGTGTATTACGTGTAATTACAAACTAGTAACTCTCCCATTGCTAGCCACCTGAAGTGGGTTCAGAGAGCGGGAAATCTGAGCTAAATAATAAGCATTTGATCTTTTGACCAACCGAAAGGTCAAGAGATGATCAAAGGGTAGCTATTTCTTTATACAAAGCCACCAGCTATATCGAATATCATGTTTGTCGGTGCAACTTATTAATTTGTTGCGTAATCATTGCTTTGCTGATCCGGCAGCTTCTGCTGCTTGTCTTGTTCCAGATGTATTGGTACTACCTTTCCTCTGGAGTAAACCAGGCAGGCCTAGAGAGAGAGAGAGAGAGAGAGAGAGAGAGAGAGAGAGAGAGAGAGAGAGAGAGAGAGAGAGAGAGAGAGAGAGAGCGAGAGCGAGAGAGAGAGAGATCATGCTGCATGGGCAACACATAGTCTCTACAATTCAGCCCAGGCTTTGAGCTGTGGAGAGGTATAACTCCATCCACGATCTGGTTGGTTGTTATTATGCCCTTTTATATAATGACACATAGTATTGTTTGGTGCTCATAGAAGTGATCAGAAGGAAGTTGAGACTAGTTGGGTGTCTAGTTGGTCATGCGTCGAAGCACACTTGTTCCTGCAGTGAGGCACCATCGTCATTTAAAGGTGACAGGTTCAAATCCCGGTCGGTAATTATAGCTTTTAATTTGTGTGTTTTCTTGTGCGTCCTCTAGTCTCTACTTCTTTCATCTCACTTCCATGGGCGCCGGGGAATACTATGTTTGTTTATTTATGAACTGTCTTGGTGGCCTCAAAGAGTTTCCCAATTGAAATTCCTGTTATTCTTTTTTTTTTTTTTTTGACGTGCAATATAACAAACTTCCTCTTCTTCTTTCATTCGCTTGAAATATGTCTATAACTGCAATGTTGTCTCTTGTATGAATTGAACTGTCTTTTTCAGTTCACACAGCGGTCCATAGAGTTTATCTTCCACTGTCGTCTCTCTAGGCCAGAAGGTTTGCCTAGATATGTTATATTTTGGGCAGTCTTGGAGTATGTGCTCTGCTGTCTGCGACGCCAATCCACATGTGCACATGGCTGTTTCGCCAATCTTGAATTTTGTATACATGTGGTTGCGTAATCTATTGTGCCCTGTTCTGAGGCGCAGAATAATGACTTGTTCTGGTCTGTCCATAACGTGGTAGTCATCTTGAGCAGGTTTTGGTGGCTTTCTGACTGATTTTATCATTCTTTTCTGTTGGTGGTATGTAACGGGCACACCAGGCTGTTCTTCTTTTGCTCCTTCCTTAGCCAATTGATCAGCTCTGTCGTTTCCGGGTACTCCACAGTGGGATGGTGTTTATCAACAGAGCATACGACCACACCTGGAATACGGGTCAACTGCGTGGTGTTCGGCATCAAAAAACCACACTACAAGAGCTGGACAAAGTGCAAAATCAAGCACTTAGAGTCACCACAGGAGGGATGAGATCAACCCCTATAGTGGAAATGGAGAAGATGGGGAGGACACAAGCACTGAGTGACCGCAGAGATACGAAAACGCTAATACAAGCAGAAAAGTTCCTCAGCTTGCCAGGCCACTCTATGAAGAACAGATTTGAAAACCTAGCTATGGGGAGTTTGAAAAGAAGTAGTTTTATCCACCAGGCCAAACGACTCTGCAGAGAAACCACCGATCTGCCCACAGTTGGTATCCCCCTAACAACTATTCCAGAGCGAACTCCATGGAAAGATGAGCATAGACTATCATTACAAATCCAGACAAAAGTGAGAGGAATATTTGACAAGGAAGAACAGAACAGTGTGCAGCGCAGAACAGCCACTCTCAGCTTCCTTGATGAAGAATACCCACAGGACCTCTGGATCCGAGTCTACACAGATGGGTCAGCACAAAATACTGTTCGAAATGGAGGAGCGGGAGTGTACATAGAATACCCAAATAATACCAGGGACACAGCTACAGTACCGACAGGAAAGTACTGCCATAACTACGATGCTGAAATTGAGGCAATCAAGATAGCAACAGAGAAATTACTAAATACCAGCAATGGTACACAACCTGTGGTGCTATTGACAGATGCAAAATCAGTACTCGAGGCGCTCCTGTCTGGGAAATTGCCAGTACTAAGGAAACTACTTTCTGAACTTAGCAGTCAGCATAAGGTCACCATAAAACAAACTGTCGTCCGTCAAGTCGGCAAGGCACCAGTGCCAGTCCTTTTCTTGAGGGAAGTCCGGTACAGGCGGACCCGGCGTCATGTTTTCAATTCTCGTAGGTGCTATGTTGTACTCCGTTGACGTACACGGCATATGACCGTCTGCACATGTCTCAGCATACTCTGAGAGTCCGTTACAATCACGACTTGCAAAGAACACGATGGACCTAGTGTGTAGATATATCGTCCTTCTATCCAGCTGGGTGTCTCTTGTAGTCGTGTTTTAGTAAAGCTAACAATCTACTTCTCGTTTTTTGGTGATTCATTCATTGCCTTTTAAGCTTTACTGCAGCTCCCCTCATTCTTGTTTACGACTTGTGTGAGCCTGCTTGTCCCTACCAATGTAAGCTATCATTCAAGTGAGCCACCAAGACACAGCCAAGACATGTAAATCAGTGATTTAGATAAAATTTATTTCAAAGGCAAATTAACAGCAAACATTTGCGTGGGAATGCATTAATTTACAACTCAGACATTGTGAAAGCATAACTTTGTATGGGAAAAATAACATATAACTATGCAATGTAACAAGTTAGAATAACATGTGGCAAATTGTTTACAGATGACGGCAATTGAATGTAATAATATATAAACAGACAGGCAGGCAGGCAGACAAGTAGTTAAATAGTCAGACGGACAGATGGACAGACAGACAGACAGACAGACAGACAGACAGATAGACAGACAGACAGACAGACAGACAGACAGACAGACAGACAGACAGACAGACAGACAGACAGACAGACAGATAGATAGATAGATAGATAGATAGATAGATAGATAGATAGATAGATAGATAGATGGATAGGTAGGTAGGAATGGTAGGTAGGTAGGTAGATAGATAGATAGATAGATAGATAGATAGATAGATAGGCAGATAGATAGATAGATAGATAGATAGGTAGGTAGGTAGGTAGGTAGATAGATAGATAGGTAGGTAGGTAGGTAGATAGATAGATAGATAGATAGGTAGATAGATAGATAGATAGATAGATAGATAGATAGATAGATAGATAGATAGATAGATAGATAGATAGATAGATAGATAGATAGATAGGCAGATAGATAGATAGATAGATAGATAGGTAGGTAGGTAGGTAGATAGATAGATAGATAGATAGATAGATAGATAGGTAGGTAGGTAGGTAGGTAGGTAGGTAGGTAGGTAGGTAGATAGATAGATAGGCAGATATATAAATAATCACAATATCATGATTGATTATATAAATTGATTGATTACATACAGTTTGTAAATTAATAAAACGAGCAATCTAACTTATATAAATTTATATTAGAATTTGCCCCATTCTACATCGGATAACACTCAGTACATTATTTATTGCTCAGCTGAATGTAATGTTGATGTTTCGTTAAGAATCCGTATCGCAACACTTGTGACAAACCCGTAGATGCTTCATCCCTCTCAGAAAACGTAACAATTCGTAGTTGCCGATAATCGGTGTAACAGACTAATTATAAACACTAAACATCATGTAGTTACCAAAGTTTGTTTTTGTCGTATTTAGTATTTTTTTTAAAAACTTACACGTAACGTTTAATTGATTCAGAGCCAAGAAAAGGTAGGTGTGTGCCAACCATGGCACACAATCTAATTAACAAGTATTATCATGTAAATTTCCGCTCACTGAGCACTGTAATTGTGAAAGCTATCAAGAAACAAAACAAAGAACACGATGGACCTAGTGTGTCGATATATCGTCCTTCTATCCAGCTGGGTGGTCACATTTGACGATATATTATCCTTCGGCAATAAATATAAATGTTCACGTAACCTTAGTAGTGGTAAATGCCAAAAGATGTCTTCCCCAATTGTTTAGTGTTCGTTAATCTCGCCGTTTAGTCAGTTTGACTTCAGCGTTAACTTCTGGTCCTTCAGATTGTAAGAATTGCATGAATGTTTAGCACTGGCCGTGCGGGAGTGCGGAGGAATGACAGTCTGATAGACTGGCAGGGAATGCACCTCTTGGTGGTCAATTACTTATGGACAAGGGAGAGATGGTCGCGCGCCTGTGGGACCAGGTAGAGAAGGTGGAGGAACAGATTGAGAACCCGTGAGATTGCGGGGGATTGGCAGGGGTTCTGGTAGAATCTCAAAACTGAGAGGGAAGACCAGGAGAACTTTCAATCAGATAGCGGTGGGAACGATTAGTAGTGTGGCTCTTTGCTGGCTGTTGAACGAGGAGACGGAGCGCATATGGGAATGTCCTGAGTGCAGGGATGTCTGTTCTTAGCTCAACTCAACTCAACTTCTGGTCTTTGAATCCGGGACGTAAATTATAAGTACCCCAGAAGTCCGAGTGGGCTTGCCTGATGGCGAGGGACATTGGTAGTAGGGAAAGCTAATCCACATGCAACATCAGCCCAGTGCATTCAGTAGTAGTACTAACTTCTTTTAGTAGCAGCGCGTGCGTGGACAAAACGAGTTCAAAACGAGAGAACGCAAAATAAAAATAAAAAAAAATTTAAAAAAAAATTAGAAAAGAAAACTTAACTTGGGATCTGAAAAGTAATCAGATTAAAACAAAATCTAGTAACGGAAATCGAGATGTGTTTCCTTTCGCTGAAACGTATGTTGTGTTTTTATTCACACTTCGGTATCAGTCCCAGAAAAGCCAACCCCCTGTTTTGACACCGATTATAAATAAAGGAGCTCATTAATAATCTTGATAACCTACAGATAAATTAACTACAATCTTGGAATTTATTTTTCAATGTATCGTGATAACTCAATGAAGCAAAAACGTATGTACATAAAGGCCCTAATCCCAGCACATATTACAAATATACCAACCGAACAATTCATTAAAACAAACGCGACAATGAGAATACTAATAATACAGTCATTGAACAAAATAAAGAAAACTGCATTATATAAACCCGTTGGGTTAGGAAGAAAGTAACGAACACTTAAAGCATGGAGTTAGCGGATACAATACATGATAAAGTCAACGTGGGAGATAATAAATGAAGTAAAAATAAGGTCAATATGGGATATAAAATACGTTTAGTGACAATAATATAATAATAACCTGCGAAGGAGACAAAACAAAATAAAAATAAATCGGATGATGATAATAACATTTTGTGTAAGAGTAGACAATAACAAACCGTGTGTAAAAGGGTGATGGTTAGATACAAACTATATGCAATCAATAAACTTATCTTCTATGGGTGGGGGGGGGGGGGGGGGGGGGGGGGGTAATTATAAACAAATGTTCACAAGGGAGATCATACAGAATGTACATTTTGATGACTATTAAACATTAATGTAATAATTAAATGCAAACGAAGCCACTTTCGTGAAATGAAAATAAAATAAATTGTAGCAGCAAATAGGGCACGAGCTGGTAAGCAAAGTAGATATAAATGAAACACAGTACGTTGTAATTAATAAATTAGCGTATATATTGAACACATATAGATTAATGTAATAGTTTTATGCAGTAAAATATAATCATATTCATACATAACCAAAGATAGAATCTCTATGACAATTGTTAAGATTCTTATCCTGAACATAGGCCATAATAGCGAGCTATGCCCAGCGGCGTGGGCGATCAAGTCCCAACACAATCGTCTGTGATCTTCACACATTCAATCTTGGATCTGTCTTCCATGACATTCTGTCAAACCATCTAGCATATTCTCGTTTTGTCGACCTCTGTCGCAAACAGCCGTGATATTTTCAGGTTTTACGACCTTCTCCAGACTCCCTCATCTCATAACTAGACACCCCCCCCCCCCCCCCCCCAGCAAAAAAAATGTATCATTGTATTGTCCTGTTTGGGAATAATGAAATTCTTCGTGTTTTGGTCTTTAAACAGACAGGTCATATATAGAAGTAAGTCAGATTGACGTATAAACAGACAGACAGACAGCCAATAAACAGACAGACTGATGTATGTACGGACCCTCAGATAGACGGATGGACGGATAGAGAGATATACAGCCAACAGACAGACGGGCGGACAAACCACCAGCTGAAAGACAGACAGACATTGTAAAATTGATAAATAGTCAGACGGATGAACAGAGAGATAGTTAGTCCGCAGATAGACAGACACACATACAGCCTAAATTAGACAGATAGTCAGACACAAACACGGCTCATATACAGACCGCACACAATAGACAGACATACAAACAAGAAAAGACAGCCCACATACAGACAGGTGAAAGAGCATACGTAGATATAAAGACAGGCTGACAGATAGGTAAGTTGAAAGAGAGAGAGAGAGAGATTTGGAGACAGGGAGAGAGAGTTAGATTGAGAGAGTGAGAGATTGCGAGAGTAAGAGACAGAAATAGAGAGAGAGAGAGAGAGAGAGAGAGAGAGAGAGAGAGAGAGAGAGAGAGAAAGAGAGAGAGTGTTAGATTGAGAGAGAGACTGCGAAAGTAAGAGACAGAAAGAGAGAGAGAGAGAGAGAGAGAGAGAGAGAGAGAGAGAGAGAGAGAGAAAGTTAGAGCGACTGAGAGATTAAGAGATAGAAAAAGAGAGATAGCTAGGTTGAGAGAGAAAGAGAGAGAGAGAGACAAAGAGAGAGACAAAGAGAGATATATATATTGAGATAAACAGAGCTTACGAGTGAAAGAGACAGAAAGAAAGATAGATAAAGAGAGAGTTAAAGATATTGAGAGAGACAACGAGAGATTGAGACTGAGAGAAAAGGGGGGGGGGGGAATAGAGGCAATCACGTAAGAAACCATCACATAATCACTGCTCGTATTGTCCGTTGAGCCAGTACAAAGACATCCCGCAACCACACAGGACCAAACACTGACACGCGATGACCCTGCCAGGTTGCACCTTTCAATCAGTCAGCACACTCATGACATAAACCAGGTAACCTGTGGACATGACAACTGTTGACAGAACTGTGACTGCCAGAAATTATTACACACTCACCAAAGTTGTCTGACAAGCAATTATGCGATTATTTATAAGTCTGGGTTGTCGTACTTTGCCTTGCCATCAAAATTCCAATCCTTCGCTTCATTTATTTCCTTTGATACTTCTGTCATATAGCACGGCATACAAATGGTGAAGTCAGGGGAAAGTAGACAACTATAATAACTACACACATTCATCAACTTGTGTTTGTGTAGAATAATGTGACTAAAGATCCCTAGGCCTTAGCAATCATTTCCTAGGCTTTAGCAATGAATTCCTAGGATTCAGCAATAATTTCCTAGGCTTTAGCAATCACTACATAGCCTTTAGCAATCACTACATAGGCTTTAGCAATCAATTCCTAGGCTTTAGCAATCACTTCCTAGACTTTAGCAATCACTTCCTAGAATTTAGCAATCAATTTTTAGGCTTGTGCAATATTTCCTATGCTTTAGCTATCATTTCCTGGGCTTGGGAAGCATGTTCTAGGTTTAAGCTATCACTTCCTAGGCTTTAGCAACCATTCCCTAGGCTTTACCTATACATATCCTAGGGTTTGGAAAATCACTTCCTAGAATTTAGCAATCAATTTTTAGGCTTGTGCAATATTTCCTATGCTTTAGCTATCATTTCATGGGCTTCAGAAGCATGTCCTAGGATTTAGCTATCACTTCCTAGGCTTTAGCAACCATTCCCTAGGCTTTAGCATTGAATTCCTAGGCTTTAGCAATCAATTCCTAGGCTTTAGCAATCAATTCGAAGGCTTTAGCAATCAATTCCTAGGCTTTAGCAATCAATTCGAAGGCTTTAGCAATCAATTCCTAGGCTTTAGTGATCAATTCCTAGGCTTTACCGATAAATTCCTAGGCTTTAGCGACTACTTCCTAGGCTGTAGCAATCCTTTCCAAGGCTTTAGCAATAAATTCCTAGGATTAAGCAATCAATTCCTAGGCTTTAGCACAACCATTTACTTGGCTTTAGCTATCAATTCCTAGACTTTAGCAATTCTTTCCTAGGCTTTATCAATAACTTCCTAGGCTTTATCAATAACTTCCTAGGCTTTAGCAATAACTTTCTAGGCTTTATCAGTAACTTCCTAGGCTTTATCAATAATTTTCTAGGCTTTATCAATAACTTCCTAGGCTTTATCAATAACTTCCTAGGCTTTAGCAATAACTTCCTAGGCTTTAGCAATCACACACATTCAACATACTGGCATGATTTCATACCCTAGTCTAATAATATAACTTCATTATATTATATCACATTGTAATATATTAAAAGCATATCTTTCTGTACACAGACCAGGGAAGCGTATATATATATATACACATATAGGCAAGGGCGCAGCAGGACAAGTAGCCACGCACGCCATAATTATATCCGGCCCCTGAACATGCTACAGGACACTGCGAACTGCACTCTCGGTGCCGAAGGGGTAAAGAGCATAGATACGATAGCCAGGGATGATATCACTCACTTACACCTGACGACCCAGGACCCACTCGGACAGCATGAGGGACCTATTCATGAGACAATTTTGGGACAAACTCAAATGACACTTGTATACAAACCTACTAGCGTCGCACCCTTTGTAACCCATTCTTGCTGTACCGTTTGTGACCCATTATTATAGCTTTATTTGTGCACCCACTGTTACCGCATTATTTTGTTTTTAAAAATTCGTTTCTCGTTGTTTGGAACCCAAGATTTTATTGTAAAGGCTAGTAACACTACAACATTTTAGCAAGGAATGTATCAAATTTGATTTTAGTCAAACTACCACACTCTAACAAAATAATTGTCAAAGTTAATCCTAGTCAAACTACACATTCTAGCAAGGAATTTATCAAATTTGATTCTAGTCAAACTACAACATTATAACAAAGTATACATCAAATTTGATTCTTGTCAAATTACAAAATTATAGCAAAGTATTTATCAAATTTGATTCTAGTCAAACAACAATATAGCTTTGGTATTTTTCAAATTTGATTCTTGTCAAACTACAACATTCTAGCTTATTATTTATTAAATATGATTTGATCAAACATTGTTATAAGTTGAATGTTTGTATTATAGCATGCCTACTTCAAACATCGTCTTCTTCTTCGTATAGTCCATGCCGTGTGGCGTTGGTGATCATGTCTGTCCACAGCCTTCTGTCTCGTGTACTGCCAACGCGACTCTGTCGACTATATCTTATAGTCCATGCCGTGTGGGGTTGGTGATCATGTCTGTCCGCAGCCTTCTGTCTCGTGTCCTGCCAATCCTCTTATAGTCCATGCCGTGTGGCGTTGGTGATCATGTCTGTCTACAACCTTCTGTATCGGGTTCTGTCAATAATTTCTGATACTGATGTTTCTCCATGTTATGATATCAAACAGCCTTCGGACTTATTCCTACACAGACTACAACACTGCTGATTTGGTCATACAAGAACAGACTGCTTGAACTCCAACCTCACAGAGGCATAAATGAAATCAATATAAAATAAACATGTCAAAAATACAACCTAGCAAAATATACAACAAATGTTAAAGATAAATTGCTGGAGCATCCATTCTTCAATGCGGAGACGGCAATGAGTGATGATGACAATGGCTGACTTACATGTAAGGATATTTAATCGCCAAAAGGATGGAGACTGGTACAATTGTAAGTAGTAAATAAACCACAACGTTTCGTTTCTTATACACATTTATGTTATGTTTTTATGTGTACCAAGTTACAAACGGTACATTATTCATTACAAAACCAAGCACACACACATATATATAATATATTATATTATTTAATATATATATGATATATTATATATATATATATATATATATATTATAATATGTGTGTGTGTGTTGCATGGTAATACCAACATTTCGCATAGATAATATTATACATATATTATATATATAGCTATATATAATTACATATATATATATAATTATATATTCTCATTATATATATATATATATAATATGTATTAAGTCATTATATGTTAGAGACAATGTATATGCTAGTTTTCAAATATGCGCTATTTTAAAATTACCCATTCGAAGCTAACTTACCGCGGTTACGAAAGGCACAAGTTGGTCTTTCATACTGTCTTAAATTATGGATCTCTGGAAAGATCACATTTGATTATTTCTTCTGCAATAAACTACTTTTGATGATACACATATACTTTATGTTGTTAAGGCACGATTAATTACAAATAAATACATGTTATGTATACAGCATCCCCCGATGTAACACACAAATAAATTGTGTATACAGTAAGGCATTTAAAATTATATATTAATATATTTTTGCTAATGAAAGATTAAACATAAAATCAATGTATACTTCGTGTGCAAAAACAACATAACAGTAAAACACAAATATACAGTGTAGGTCCAGTCAAACGTCATACATTCTCCTTACAGTCCATCCCATATGGCGTTGGCGATCATGTCTGTCCGCAGCCTTCTATCTCATGTACTGCCAATCTTATTAGTCTATGCCGTGTGACGTTGGTAATCATGTCCATTCACAGCCTTCTGTTTTGTGAACTGCCAATCTTCTTATAGTCCATGTCGCATAGCATTGTTGATCATGGCTGTCCGCAGCCTTCTGTCTCGTGTACTGCCAATCTTCTTATAATCCATACCACAGAGCGTTGGTTATCATGTCTGTTCACAGCCTCCTCTCTAATGCTAATAATTTTTGATACTGATGTTCCTCCATGCCATGATGTCAGACTGCACATCATCTTCTCTCTTTGTCCCCCTGGATCACCCCCCCCCCCCCCCTACCCATCCGACTTTCCCATTCTGACGACATACCCCGGCTTTCTCCATTATCATGACATACCCTAAGAATGTGAACTGTCCTCTTCCGGTGCGAGAAGCCACTTCTCTTTGTGAGTTAAAGTCTTTCAAGATGTCTTCAATGCTTCTTCTATCCGTCCCCGGTAATCTTTTAATTCTCTTGTGGCGCCATGAGAGTCCATTACAATCCAATTGTGCTGTTTGTTCTCCAGCCAGCGCAATACGCACCACCATTCACAAACTACGAGTAAATATCGTTGTATCATATGCCAGGCTCTCCTGCACTAAACACAGCCCATCAACCCTCGCTTTGAATCCGCAGGCACTAATGTTTCTACCAGCATAAACCATGCACGTAGATGTGTTTGTCTTGGTGTCCATAAAACGAATGCATTTCTTATGTCTAACCACATTTCTATGTCCCCACACGAAACATGCATACGAGAAACATGTAACATCACATCACACATAATGCTGATATACGAGCTATATGACAAAAAGAACACCACCAATGATGTAGATATACGAGCCTTATGACAAACAAAGAAAAACACAAATGATGTAGATATACGAGCTTTATGACAAAAAGAACACCACAAATGATGTAGATATACGAGCTATATGACAAAAATAACACCACAAATGATGCAGATAAACGAGCTATATGACCAAAACGAACATCACAAATGATGCAGATATAGTTAGTTAGTTAGTTAGTTAGTTAGTCGCGGTTCCAACTTCACGGCAAAGGGTCGTCCAATTATGCTTAGTTCCCGTGCCAGTGAATATCACACAAAATTATCTTTACTGTCCCATGTGTATGCAGATATACGAACTATATGACAAAAACAACATCGCACATGAAACAGACAGATGATCTCAATGAAGAAGATATTAAAATTAGTACATAAACTATTAAAGAAAACCAAACAACAAGCAATTGACACATATGTGATGAACATATATAGTTATTATAAAGCAATGGCAAATCAAATAAGATACAGGGTGTACTCGCTGTACACCACAAAATAGCAACTATATTTATAGATTGTACAATATATAACAGTCATGTTTAAATGACATTATCACGGCACATGATGATGAGCTTCAGAATGTTAATTCCATGGAATAATTAAGAAAAGAAACATCTTTAATTAAGAATAAAAAAACTGTACATAAAAATATATTATATTATGTGGTTTTCGAATATAACTACACACTCTCTTTTATTTCCTCATCTCGTCTTCTTCTTCAGGCACTGCTTCTTCCTCTTTTTAAGCTTCTTCTTCTTCTTCTTCTTCTTCTTCTTCTTCTTCTTCTTCTTCTTCTTCTTCTTCTTCTACTTCTTCGGTTTCAAACTAAAATATTTCTAAAGTAATAGTTATTCTAGCAACAATGTAATGGCCTGCCAGTAAATTATGATTTCATAAATGCGTTATTTTATGCCAGTAAACTATATTGAGCATGTCGACGTAACCGAAAGGTTTAACACGATAACTCTGAAACTCCTTGTGGTGACCACCGTGAGGGATTAGTTCCTGTGCCTCTCAGTTGGACTTAAATGTTGACTCCTCGTTCAGAAAAAAGCAACAGCAAACTTCTGATCGCAGAAATAGCCCAGAATGTCACAAACAGCCAAAAGGGGTTAAGAAAGATTGCAACTTTCTGCAAAGGACATGCAACCTTTCTTTAAATATATCGAACAACCCTTGTCTATTGCTAATTATTGGTTAAGTTTGTTGCATATCTTTTACAGGACGTAGCAGTCAACACCAGCAATTTTTGCTGTTGTGTTCTTTTGGCAAGTTTATGTTCAGTAGGTTGCTATTGCTTTCTGAACGACCGGCACCCATACCATTTCGTAAAATTCAACGCAAGGTTGTCTTCTGCCAAATCACCCGCAGCTGAGTTTTGAAAGCGGGTATGCGAGATTACGAACAACGTCCATAACACCTTCGCCAAGGAGCGGTTAATTTTTGGTTGCCACGGTCAAATGAGAACTTACAGCATTTGTAAATAAATTACGCATTTCCTCTTTGATAAAATGTTCACATAATGCCAATTAAGGTAAAAACAAATACATATCACTATATGTATTTAAAAACTTAACAAAACTACACTGAAAAATTGCTCTTTGAGAGAATGTGATTCTCCAAATTTACCACTTAACACGATACAGATTCACAGTTCACTTTTTGTGATTAGCAAAATTATACTTGTTGGTATGCCATAGTTTAATAAATTATGGATAACTGGAATGGCGATATTATCAGAATGTTTGCACTTTGCAATGAAAATAAATAAAGCTTACCATCATAGTTAATTCATAACTTAGTGAATTATGGAAAGCAAGATTCGTCAAATTTGCATATTTTTCATTCGCTTCTGTTAATAAAGTTTGCATCGAAAAATGCTAAAAATGTAGATTTTGACATGAATTGTGAAAGAGAGTGGAATGTATGTGTATAGTGTCAAGTAATCTAAATAGTGCATACATATAGTGCATAATATAAAACATGTGCACAACCATTTTATTTAATAAATAATAAATACAGTTAAATACAATGGGAAGCAGTAAGGTCACTTTACATTAAAAATCGCAGATAGCAATATTCGATTTGAGGACAATGAACTCACAATCTGACATTGGGAAAATTTGTACATACTAGGTTAATAGCTGCTAATATAGTCCTGTTCCACGACAAAACTGTATATTGTGATAACGATATTTTTGAATCTTTCGCACCATATACAAAGTAAAAGCAAGTGAAGGTTCCTCAGTGCTAGACCCATATTAGTAGTAGTAGTAGTAGTACTAGTAGTAGTAGTAGTAGTAGTAGTAGTAGTAGTAGTAGTAGTAGTAGTAGTAGTAGTAGTAGTAGTAGTAGTAGTAGTAGTAGTAGTAGTAGTAGTAGTAGTAGTACCAGCAGCAGCAAGCCTCTTTCAGTCCTGAAGGACTATAGAGTTGTGCCGCTGGGGAGGTACCTGACAGCACCCCTGGTGACTGTATAGTCCAATACGAGAGTGACAATCCCTGTCACAATTTATTTTCGCATCTGTAAGACAAGGCAAG
Organism: Cepaea nemoralis; assembly: GCA_014155875.1. Classification (NCBI taxonomy): domain Eukaryota; kingdom Metazoa; phylum Mollusca; class Gastropoda; order Stylommatophora; family Helicidae; genus Cepaea; species Cepaea nemoralis. The sequence goes on along the minus strand of JACEFZ010017451.1, from coordinate 605,850 downwards.
TCCCGCAAGTGAATGCCATATTAGTATAGACCAAACACTAATACAGGCAGAAAAGTTCCTCAGCTTGCCAGACCACCCTATGAAGGATAGATTTGAAAACCTGGCTATGGGACTGTTGAAAAGACGCAGATTTGAACACAATTGTCATTATTGCTGTGATTCTCAAACTACGTTAAAAACAGTGACACTTCATAACTTCAGATCACAACTAAATAACAGCTTTTACCAATTACATATTATCAATATAGAATAATTAATACAGATAAGACTATTTTTAATATAACCAATTAACAAAGATAATAAATGAATAGAAATTGGCTGAAACCATACATTTATAATAATAATAATAATTTTAGCGTCTAATATTCGAACACATAATCATCTATATGGATTACTATACAATTACAAATAATACGCTAAAGAAGATAAAACGTATGAATATATGTTTAATGTTGAAGTTAATAAACGTAATGAGTCGATAAAGTTATTTAAATAACATGAATAAAAAAATTTTTAAAGATGATAAATTTATAAAGATAATATATTCATAAAGCACGTATATTTAAAATAAGCAACAATTTAGAAAGTATTTAACAATTAAACACATAATACATTTTATTGAGAGCAGGACATTCCACACTCGTTAGAACACAAACGCAATACAATTAATTAATATGCAATCAATTAAAGAAAATCAAACATTGAAGTGGAATAATAAGTAGCTTGAAACAACCACAGCATTTCGCTACATGAGAATATACACGATCAAACTTGCGGTCTACGTTGATTGTAATCAGTGATGAGTGTATATATACTATATATTCATTCATTCAGTAGCATGTCCTTTGCAGAACCTCTCCCCATAACAACCTTCCAGAAAACCTCTCGATGTCCCGCGTCCAATACACCCATCTGGAGATCACTCGCCACATCCTACACCCATCTTCTCTTTGGCCTTCCTTTTCCTCTCTTCCCAGGCATATACCCCTCCATTATTGTTCTCTTAAAACTTTCGTGATGTTTCAAGTGACCAAAATATTTAAATTTTCTTTGTTTTATCGTCTTTAATACCCAATCTTATATATTTATTTTTTGTTTTTAATTCGCATATCCTTTACAGGACACCACTGTCAACATCAGCATCTGTCAGCTGTATGTTGATTTCTTGGCAAGATTACGCTCAGTAGTTTGCCATTGTTTTTTGAGCGGCCGGCTCAGTTATCCCGCAAGTCATCAGCGGGGGTCGAACCGCCTCCAGCTTTCGCCCGCTACGAGACTCTGCGTGATAAACGGGATTACGGAGAAAGTGTTGTAACCCCTCGGCCAGAGAGACCGGCACCTTATATATATATATATATATATATATATATATATATATATATATATATATATATATATATATATATATATATATATATATATATGATCCTTATCACAATCATTCCTCCTCATCATCATCATCACCATCACTGTCTTTATCATCATTCTTAACATCATCAATACCATCATTCTTATCATCATAATCATCATCATCATCATCATCATCATCATCATCAGTAGCAGCAGTTTAACCATCACCATTCTGTTCACGATCTTTGGCATCACTACAGCCTCCGACAAGAGAGGCAATCATCTAATTCGTAGACCATATGGCGTGCTATTGGTCTGAGGTGCAGATCTTATAGGGTGCCATTCGTCTAGTGCGCAAACTTTATGGTGGTGTAAATTGTCTGTGTGCAGATCGTATTGTATAAAAATCGTCTGTGGTGCAGAATTTATAAGGTGCAGTGCACATTGCATAAGGCACAGGCTTTATGTTTTGCGATCGTCTAAGACAGGCTATCTTATCGTGAGCAAATTGTATGATGTGCAGACCTTAGATAGTGCACATTGTAAAGGGTGAAGAATTTATTTGGTGCCCATCATATTAGGAACTGATCTTATCAGGTGCTAATCTTACGGTGCACACAACTCACAGGAACCTATTGTTACAATTTACGATCATCGGTTGTAGTGGTTTGTAAACCTATTCTACAGCTTACACTTCAAAAGAAAATTGGCAGTGGATTAACCTACATGAACGCCCTTCTTCTCTTTCTTTTTATAGTCCATGCCGTGTGGAGTTGGTGATCATGTCTGTCCACAGCCTTCTGCCTCGTGTACTACCAATCTTCTTATAGTCCATGCCGTGGGGTGTTGGTGAGCATTTCTGTCCACAGCTTTCTGTCTCGTGTGCTACTAATCATTTCTGATACTGATATACCTCCATGCCATGATATCAAACTGTCCAGCATCTTCTCTCTCGGTTTCTTCCCTCCAACTTTCCCATTGTCATAACTTTCTGGAAAATGAAATATTCTTGCATTGACTGGTACTTTAGGTAACCTGCTCTTTAGATGAACTTGCTCAAAGCTGGCTTGTCCTCAGGATTGACCTGCGTGTGTGCCAGGCGTGTGATTGTTTTCCTGTGAACCACCTGGCCAAGCCTAGTCTTGCCTTTCACAATGCAGTATGCGACTCACATCTTACAAGACTTCCAGTTCACACGTCATGTCATCTCATCTTGTTCCTCTTGTACCTTTTGGTGTCGAGGTGAAGTATAAACAGCGGGAGAGTGCCTGCTTATGGGCTTCATGTATCGATATTCCCATCTCTGTTATTCCTTTTGTCCACCGTTTACATGGTCGGCCTCTTCATCTGCTTCCATCTAGTCTGTACATCATCCGATTTCAGTATGAATATCCCCTGCCGGCTTGCTAGGCCAGTCGCAGGCGTAGGACAAAATCTGACCAAGGAGAGTCCGTCCCCTCTGGCGAGCCAGGGCCCATTACCTCGCCGTTATGGTTTCCCAGTCAACACCACGGGAAGGTGGGGTTGACTTGTGTAGTCTGCGGGTCATACGCAGGCTATTAATTTTCACTTTCCATCCCTCGTATGTAGAGGCTAGCCGATCCTAACCCTGCTCCAGTTTATACAAATGTAAGAAATTAAATAATTACATACACTTCTCCAATTCATTAACGCATTTTAAAGCACAATATGAATTATTCCAACCATTTACATTAATAATATTAACCAGAGATAGTTCATGGAATCGTGTAATCACGGGTTTTGCATGTTCGATGCCATTTGTCGCGTACACACTAACACAGTAATAAATAGCAAGCATCAATATCTGTCCCTCAGAGGATGCGAACAGTTATCTCCCCTTTAACATATATCAAAGTTATCTCCCTTTAACACACATTTAACATTGTTTCTTTTTTGTAACAATATATTATCAATGCTCATCGGCATATGGTGCATCTATTACTATTAATTCAGTTTTAATTTTTTATATCCTAAATGATAATTTTAAAAGAATCACAATTTACCTTCTCACATAACATCAGCTCATCTTTTACTCTATAATGATTTCATTGAACCATTTCCTAAGTAACCTCCATTAATTATAAAAGTATTATATTTTCTACAACTGCATTAAAATGATCTCCCTTAGATAATTAACATAATAATTCCCCTTTATTGGCGCTTAAAAATCAATTCCAATTCAATTTCTGATCAATTATTCCAATCTAACGTCTAGTCAGTACTTCATACTTCTCTACACGGTTACTTCAGCGATCCCATTGTTATATCTGATGTCACAATGTTACATCTAAGGCCACAATGTTACACACAATGCAAGAAACTCCTGCACGTATCATCAACACTGATGCTTTCCCTTGTATCACCTTCAATGTTCTTTATAAATCTTTAATAGCCCGGAACTAAATTAATTTAACTCCGTTAATTTTAAACCACGTCGACGTCAAGAAAAGCAATCAACAAAAGAAGAAAGGGAGAAAAAAAAAAAAAAAAATCACTGTGAACTTAAACATCCGAACGCCCTCTCTCTCAGACACACTTAACGCTCCAGTCGCTCCAGGTGGTGCCATCATGAGAAGGACCACTCTTCCTTACAAAGTCCCTCCTTGCAGGCCTGACAAAGCTCAGCGTTGTGCTGATTCCGGGGCTTGCCTTGGCGGCGGTCAATTCTCAGTGGGGGTCGTACAAACCCGTAGAAGACCTGGCCTACTCTGTTGTAGACATTTCCAATCACCTGAAGAAGAAAATGTGGTAACGTTGTCACCATGGCCAATACTGTAAATGTTATACTGCCGATAAACGTGTGTATTGAACTTTTTCTGTCTCCAGCAAAAGACAGTGTATGATTAGGTGTTGTCCATATGTACTGAGCAACGCAGGATGTGATCTGTTGTTTAGTCTAAGGGCACTATACAAACCTGACTTATTATTAAAATATGCGATGGGTTTTTTCAAAGTGTAGTTAATTTGTCTCTTTGAAGATGGACACAGGGCATGGCAGATATCTTGGGCATGAGGGTGCATGAGGCAGGGTCGCCCAGCACGAAGTTGAACGTGGGACATTGCAGACTCCTTGGGCATGAGGGTGCTTGAGGTAGGAGGATTGACAAGAGGTAGAGTCTTCTGGAGCACCTAATGAGAGCGATATTCTGCACATGACCCCCAGCTTGATGAAGACAATGATGGTAGTCGGCAACATGGGAGTCTCCGAGGCCGAATGGTACCTTGCCTCGCGCTCCGAAGGTTGTGGATTAGATTCCCCGCCTACGAGTGCAAACTTCTCGGAGACTCCTGGGGGTCGTCACTGGAGCTATGGAGTTTGTGCTTTGTGCGACACTGTCTGCAGGCTCCTGCGGAAAGAGAGCTAGCCATATGGGATAAAACCCGGCGCAATGAAATCGACCCTCTTGCCTTTAACGGCAGCATACCTGCACAGGACATGGTCACAAGCACCCACCTTGACCACTTCCTCGGAGTACCACAGGACATGGACACAAGCACTCACCTTGACCCCTTCCTCTGGGTACCACAGGACATGGACACAAGCACCCACCTTGACCACGTCCTCGGGGTGCCACAGGACATGGACACAAGCACCCACCTTGACCACTTCCTCGAGGTGCCACAGGACATGGACACAAGCACCCACCTTGACCACTTCCTCGGGGTACCACAGGACATGGACACAAGCACCCACCTTGACCACTTCCTCGGGGTACCACAGGACATGGACACAAGCACCCACCTTGACCACTTCCTCGGGGTACCACAGGACATGGACACACGCACTCACCTTGACCACTTCCTCGGGGTACCACAGGACATGGACACAAGCACCCACCTTGACCACTTCCTCGGGGTACCACAGGACATGGACACAAGCACCCACCTTGACCACTTCCTCGGGGTACCACAGGACATGGACACACGCACCCACCTTGACCACTTCCTCGGGGTACAACAGGACATGGACACAAGCACCCACCTTGACCACTTCCTCAGGGTACCACATGGCGTGCTCGTAGCTGCCGTTCTTGCACTTCTGACACTGCTGGCCGTACAACTTGAACATGACGTAGCCAGAGTTGGTGCTGTAGTTCAGGTGGAACCAGAAGATGACCCGGCCCTTCATCGACGTCCAGCCGTGCCCGCATTCCTGTAGAAGGTCAGCCATTTCAAGAGTTATATGTCAAGATGGAACACATTATAAATCTATATATTCATATATGTTGTGAAAATATGAATAATAACGTATAAGTTGAGAGGTCAACGTGGCCGAATGGTTAAGAGCTCGCGCTTTTAAGCTTCCTGTACGCTGATAGTGGGGCCGTCGTGTCATTCCCTACACCGGGGAATTGGACTAAAAAGTTGACTTCTCGTTCAGACAGCACTGGCAAACAAACTACTGAACGTAAAAGTGTCTATAATATAAGTCTAGGATTGATGGAAACGTCCTGCAAAGGACGCTCACCACACAGCCACACACGGGACCACACACTAACCACGCACGCCGATGAATGAGGTTACAGATACCGCGTTATCTCGACTCATTATCTCTCGTTTCTACTAGAAAGTGTGGTTTTTTTTTTCGTTTAAAAGCTTCTGGTTTGTTTAAGCACTTGCGGGATTCCATACCACAGCATGTTTATTATAAGTTCATGACTTGTCGGCTCTGGTTTAGTATGGTTTACCGTTTGATAATGTATTCTGTTTTAAAATGAAAGCAAATGCGTCGGAATAGGAGGTAAGTCTCCTATTTGGAAAGCGCTGATTGCTCATAAACTGGGACGCAGAGGTGTTTCCAAGGCACCAGGGCCGGGTTATATACTGGCCAAGACCTACTGACGCGTCCTCGTCGAGCGTCCCGGGCAACAGGTCCCTTCGGGGTCCTGGCTAAAGTCAGTAGGATCACCGATTCCTCCGAAGTCGGAGAGTGTCTGCCTGTACGGCGAGGAACCACCAGTCTGCACACCAATAAGCCAGACATGGGACAACGGATACTCACGCAAACCTCAGGTCCTTGTATGACATCACACTGATGTTGGACAACAGGATGTCTTCATCCGACAAACAGGACTTCGCGTTGGAGCTCAAGCCAACGAACACAAACAAGCAAGTAAGCTCATAAACTGAGGATATTGTTTTCAAGTTCAAATGTTCTTTAGAGAGTTCGTAATGCTTCCGCCGCTATTTCCCTTTGCTGTTTTTTTGGTAAAGAGGAACTTACAATGCACAGTGATTCCCTTTGAAGTGTTCCAGTTCCCTTCCACACATCACCGTGGATGAATCGCGACTCGTAGCACGACCTTTTGCTTGGTTACCGATTCTTGAATACCTTATTTTGTGTTCTGTCAGCCTCACTCTTTTTAAGAAGAAAGAAAACAATAACAATATTTGAAAGCTATTTGTCTTCCTGATTTATTTTTTTCTGTTGCCGTTTTGAATTATTGTTGTTGTTGTGGTATATATTTGCTAATTATATACAAGAAAAGAGAATATCAGACATGCATAAATCAGGACTAAAGTGGGGTATATAGCAGTGCTAGATTTTATCAGAAGGCAGCAAGTGAAATAGTTTGACTATGTAACTAGATTACCAACTAACAGTATACCACAAGAAGTAATGATGTACAGACGAGATGGAAGCAGAAGAAGAGGCAGGCCACGTAAACGATGGACAGAGAGAATTACAGAGTCCATGTTAATCTCGATACATGAAGCCCATAAACGGGCACTCTCCCGCTGTTTATACTTCACTTCAACACTGCAAGATACAAGAGGAACAAGATGAGTTGAGATGAGATGAGATTTGTCCATTAGTACTGTTTGTACTGTTCCCGTCCAAGATTGTTGCAACCGAAACATAGGACATGCGTGGCGTGGTTTAGCGAATCTATTCTTAGTTTCTTTAGTATTAATATATTATCATCACATGCCCTGCAACTGGCGTAGGCGTTCATGTCTCTCCACAGATCTCGGTCTTTGGTGTTCTGGATCAACCCGGCTGATGATACTACTCCATGCCTCTGTCTCAATCCCTCCAGCATCAATTCTCTTGTTCAGTCTCTGCCTCTTTTCGCAAGAATCTTTCCCGGCGTGCGATGTTCTCCAATGCCTCTCTTCTCATCACTTTACCAAAGAAAGCAGGTTGCCTCTTTCTTATTCTTGTATATAATGTTCTAGTTTTATTAGCTTCTTTAAGGCAACCGTTTTAACGTATTCTGACAATCCAATGAATTCGCAACATTCGTGTCAGAAAACACATCTCCGTTGCTACAGAGCACTTCCAACTTTGCCTAGTCCCGCATCAATGATTCACTGCCATAAAACAAAAGAACTTCTATATAACATTTCGACACTCCCTTTCTTACATTTAATGACGGTCACTTAAGGTATACGATATTTTTCATTTTCTGGAATGCAGCTTCGGGTGACGTATTCTGCTTTTTAATCTCTGTCGTGCAGCTTCCATGTGATTTTATAATTACATTTTCTTGTCTGCCTCTCTTTCCCTCGATCTTTCCAGTCGTCACGATGTTCTTCAATGCCTCTCTTCTCATCACATGACCAAAGAAAGCTGTTTATCTATTTCTTATTGTTAAATATAATGTTCTAGTTTCTTCTTCTTCTGAAAGTGTGTGTGTGTTGTTGTTTTTTGGACGTGATTGCGTTGTGCCTGTTTACAGCAGAGCTGCGTTTTTGCGCCAATTAGGCCGACACATCCTACTTCTGCGGGCATTTTTTGACCGGGTTAACCTTCCCTGGATAATGTTCTAGTTTCATTTGCCTCTTTCAGGCTGTCGACGGTCGACATAATATCATCATGATTGCCATCATTATCACAATGAGCACTATCATTACCATCATAAACATCATCATTATAATTATCATATTGTGTTTTTATATAGTGTAAGCTGTCATCATTATGCGATTGTTGCTGTCTGTGTTTATACTGTCTAAAAGCACTTCTAATACAACAGACCTTTACACGAGCACCTTAAATGTTTCTTGTGTGTACGTGTGAATATATTTTGAAAAAGTGCAGAACAAATGTATCAATTTTGGATATAGTCACCACTGTGTTCAATGCAAGTCCTTCAGCGCCGACAAAGTGCTTGGATTCCTGTAAAACACCATTATCTTGGTCGCGTGTGTAACCACTCATGCACAACCTGCTGTACTTCATCATCGGACCGAACAGTTTTGAAACTTCCTACTCCACTCGCTGGATTGACTGGCATGCATCACTATACTGGACCTTCATTCGCTGTTGAATTTCCTATAGGTTTCATTCCTTCACTGATCAATAAAATTTATAACAGAACGCTGCTCCTCTAAACGTTAGGCGGCTATCTTTAAACTTTCCTTATGACGTCACCGTATTCGTCTGCACTGTGATGTCATGTGGTTAACACTCTTGACATCCTTAACAACAATACTGACAGGTTACAAGACAATGGCATGGTTATTGTAATTTCTATTACACTTTTATGGTTTTCATTTGAAGCCACCCTCTTATCTACGTCTTTTCTGTGCTTCTTATAAAAAGCCTTCTTTGGTTATGTACCATATAAGTGACAAGTTAACATGCAGTGAATTTCTGCAGACATCATTAGTGAGTAAACACATTGTTAATACTATGTTCCTCGTTTTCTGTGAATTGAACTATATTTCAGATCCCGAGATAAAATATTCACTTGTGTTATCTGCTTTTTAATTATGTTTTCTTTCTCGTTTGTTGATAAAGATTTCGGTCGTAACGTGTGCCTGTATGAGTGTGTATTGTTTATTTCGTCGAGCTTTCTAGTTGCACTGTGTGTTTCTGCTTGCTTGCTTGCTTGTGTTCGCTGGCTGGGAACTCCAGCGTAAAGTCCTGTATGTCGAATGAAGACATCCTGTTGTCCAACATCAGTATGATGTCATACCGGATTGAGGTTTGCGTGAGTATCCGTTGTCCCATGTCTGGCTTATTGGTGCGCAGACTGGTGGTTCCTCCCATGCAGGCAGATACTTTCCGACTTCGGAAGAATCAGCGATCCTACTACGTTAGCCAGGACCCCGAAGGGACCTATTGTCCTGGACGCACGGATAGGACGTGTTAGTAGGTCTTGGCCAGTATAGAACCTGGCCCTGGTGCAGTGGAAACACCTCTGCGTCCCACTGTGTGTTTATATTGCTATTCTTGTCATCATTATGCAACTGTTGCTTATCATTTTGATGAGTTAAGTTGAGCTAAGAACTGACATCACTGCACTCAGAACATTCCCTCACGCGCTCCGTCCCCTTTTTCAACAGCCAGCGAAGAGTCATACTGCTAATGGTTCCAAACTCCATTTGATTGAAAGTTCTCCTGGTCTTCCCTCTCAGTTTTCAGACTCGTCCAGAGCTCCTGCCGATCATCCGCCATAACATTCTCTCGACATGCGGGTGCTCAGTCTGTTCCATCTTTTTCCCCACCTGGTCCCACAGGCGCTCCACCACCTCTCCCTTGTACATAGGTAATCTACCACCGAGAGGTGCATTCCCTGCCAGTCTATCAGCCTGTTCATTCCCTCCGCACTCCCGCACAACCAGGGCAGACAATTCATACAATTCTCGCAATCCATGACCTCCAAAGCGAGGCAAGCCATTCTACACGAAAAATTCCTTTCTCCACTGCAATGAATACAATATGTTTATACTTTCCAGTGGTACATCTAATATCTACTTCTTTTCTGTGCCTTTTATGAACGTCGAACAATGCAGGAAATCTATTCCACGGAGGGGTCGCACCGGATACTGTGAGAAGCACTGGTCTAGGAGACATGTCAACCTTGATGTTTGCACGGACATGATCCGGCGGTGGTCGCTCCGTTGGACTGACAGTTATGTACATATGTCAAATACACGGCTATTAGAGTGTCGACATTATCTTTCTATTGGGTGACACTGAATGTGTATATTGACAGAATCTTCGTCATCGTCGTGAACATCATCATCATCATCGGTGTCGACATCATCACCATCGTCGTCGTAATCATTAACATCATCATAATTATCATCATAATGATCATAATCATTATTATCATAATTTTCGTGGCGTCGCCATTATCATCATAATTATCATTATTATCATCATCGTTATAGTGTTATCATCGTTATGACCATCATATTCATAATCATCATCATTATCGTTATCACTATCATTTTTAATAATATCATCGTCGTAGTTATCATAGTCATCATCAATATCATCAACCTCATCGTTGTCATTGTCAACATTATAATCAAGATCATCATCATTATTATCATCATTATGACCATCATTATCGTCATCATCATCACTATTATCACCACTGTGATGACTGCCATCATTTTCATCATGAAAATCATCATATCATCATTTGTATATGGATGTCTGCGTGGTATAAAGGATAATCCTGCTCACTCTTAAGCATCCGATGCGCTGATGTTTAGGTAGCGAGTTCAATTCCATACACCGGTCAGTTGGACTAATACGTTTACTCCCCGTCCTTGACCAGGAGACGTAAATTACAAGTACCTCAGAAGCCAGAGTGGGTTCGTCTGGTGGCAAGGGACAAGTGAACTCACTTGTAGTAACACATGTGAGGATTACGCGCGGGTTCAAAGCCAGTGAACAGAACAAGACAACTTTATTATCATTATCAGCTCCTCATTCTTGTCGTCATAATTATTATCATCATCATCATCTTCTTCTGTATCATCATCATCATCATCATCATCATCATCATCATCATCATCATCATCATCATCATCATCATCATCATCATCATCATCATCATCATCAGCATCATCATCATCATCATCGTCGTCGTCGTCGTCATCATCATCATCATCATCATCATCATCACCACTATCATCATCATCATCATCATCATCATCATCATCATCATCATCATCATCATCATCATCATCATCATCATCGTCGTCGTCGTCATCGTCATCATCATCACCATCATCATCATCATCATCATCAATATCATCCTCAATATCATCATCATCATCATCATCATCATCATCCCCCTCATCATCATCAGCATCCGCATCATTATCATCATCGTCATCATCCTCATCATCATATTCATCATAATCATCACCATTTTCCTCATCATCCTCCTTCTCATCATCATCATCATCATCATCATCATCATCATCATCATCATCATCATCATCATGTGCCATGCTGATAAGCGTAGGATGTCATATTTCGCCATCTCACACGATCACCAGAGTCGTGGATCAGCTCAGTGTTCTCGTCTCGACCATGCCACATGGCCAAGCCATCTAGATATTTACGTCTCTGCCTTCACTTTCTTCTTTCCCCTCAATCTTGCCAGTTGTCATCAAGTTCTCTAGTTATTTATTTCTTATAACGTGCACCAATAATCGTAACCGCCTGCGTCTAAATTCTCTAATCAGTTTATGGTTTTCATTTGGTTCTTGTAGGACTTGCTCATTGGTATTTCTGTCAGTCCATGGTATTCTTTACATCTTGCGGTAAAGTACAACAACGATGTAATTGAACAAAGAATATCAAGATATGGTTTACGTAATACACAGATATAGTTTGCGTAATATACAGATATGGTTTACGTAGTAAACATATATGGTTTACGTAATACATAGATATGGTTTACGTGATACACAGATATGGTTTACGTAGTACACAGAAATATCCATAAAGAAACACTTTTTAGGCCTCTAAGACAGTTTATAACTAAATTCACAGGCATTGTTTGGCACTCATAGAAGTAGAATATAAAAGTGGAAAGTATAAGAGACACACTATACAACACAAACATTCAAAGCTTTATTTGATGACGATGATGATGATGATGATGATGATGATGATGATGATGATGATGATGATGATGATGATGATGACGATGATGATGATGATGATGATGATGATGATGATGATGATGATGATGATGATGATGATGATGATGATGATGATGATCTCCCAATGTAGCTTATATCTTCAAGCAACTCACTTCAAGCCCTTGCAGACTTGCGCGAGTTGAAGTTTATAGCTAAATGTTTCTATACGATGAGGTAGCCAACACCAACCTTCCTGTGTTGTCTCTTGTGACATACAAGGTATGTTACAGTGTTACCATTGTAAAAAAAAAGAGGGAGGGGGGGGGGAGGTGTAAGGGCAAGAAAATCGACTTCCTTGCACCGGGGTTTATCCCAGTTGGCTCGGTCTCTTTCCTCAGGTCGGCCTGAGAAACTTCGTACAAAGCACGAAACTCTGTAGCTCCAGCGACAACCCACAGGAGTCTCCGAAATAACTGGACTCATAAGCCGAACAATGTAGTCCGGAATCGAACCCACATCCTTCGGAACGCAAGGGAGAAGCCGTAACCACTTGGCCAGGGAAAGTCCCTGCTACCATTGTTTACTTCCCTTACGGTCCCAGGTGACACACGGGAGACGGTTACAGGAAAGAACGTATGCAGATCATCATCCTCTGCCTTGTCGGCTGGCGTGGGCGATCATGCTTCTCCTCAAATTATGATCTCCGACGTCATGGATCAATTCGTGTGTTGACTCCCTTCCGTGCCATGACACAAGACTGTCAAGAATCTTCGCATGCTGTCTTCCTCTATTTCTCTCCCAGCAAATATTTCCGGTTGTCACAACATGTTCCAGTTTTTGTCTTCTCAAAACGTGGCCAAAATCTATGACTGCTTCTTTCTGATGTATACGATAAGTTTTCTTCCCTTAAAACATCCTGATTGCTCATTTTGTCTGTCCAGATAATTTTCAGCATTCTTCTATAAAACCACATCTCCAAGGCTTCCACGGATTTTTTTCGCCTGTTCAGGATCCGCAGCCATATGTTAAAACTGGTTCTATGTAACATGCAGGAACTCTTTTTCTAACTTTCAAGGACAGCGAATTATTGCACAAAACGTTCTTCATTTGATAGCATGCAACATTTTCTTGTCCTATTCTGTTCTTTATCTCAGTGATGCATCTTCCATCCGTTGTTATCCATGTGCCTATATATCTGAATTTCTGCACTTGCCCCCAAAGTAACGTCCTGTACTTTAATTGCACATTTAGGCATAATCTGTTTCTTTGATATCACCATGACTTTTGTCTTTCTGTTATTCAAACTAAGGCCCAATATTTTCATTTTCGACAACCACTGTATCTATCATTTCCTGTAGATCCTTCTGACTTGTTGTTACATAGATACACAGTTGTAAAACGATTCAACAATAAGAGACCAGTGTCTGTAATCTGTCATCTACTGCCCATAGTACTATGCGGTGTAAGACAAGGGGTCTTGAGTCTGAGGAATTAAGGCCGCCTGGCTAATGCAGTCGCCGCAAACTGTGCAAGCTTGGGTTTTCTTTTTTGTCCTTGATAGAAAACAAATCCACACCTACGGCCACAAGGGTATGAGATCTTACCTGACAAGAGAATCTGACCTTGGCGCTGTCCTTGAAGACCCGCCACCTGTCACTAGGTGGGTAGAAGGTTGGAACCAGGTACCAGGCGTGCGGGTAGTACTGCGTGAACAGACGATCAAACTCCCCGTGCCAGACCAGTTCCATTCTGAAAATGTCAAGGTTAATAGGTCAGCCGTATGACAGTATGTCACTTAAGTGACACAAAAATGGCATCCGTTAAGTTCAACCAGTGACAGGACTGTAGGTATGGAGACAGACAGACAGACAGACAGGGTAGGTTTGATGCGCTTAAAAATAAATGTTGCATGTTCTTTTTACAAGACTTTGCAATCAATTGCAACTCAAAGGGGTTTCTGACGCACTTCCAGCGTAGCCATTTTTATTTCTCTCCCACAAGGCAAGTTTACGTTCAGTAGTTTTGCCATTGCTTCAGAAAGCAATTAATGTGCTTAATATGCGCAAACTAATACGCTATTCTTTAGTTGAATTGTTATCAGTATGTAACGGACTGGTCGTCAGAATAGTCGCTTGCATAAAAATACGAATATCTAATGTTTTCCCCAGACACCAACAGCGGGTTGGTCTAGATAGTTAATTATATGATTAATTGCCATGGGATAATTAATCGACTTAAGCGACTCCCCTATCTACCATAGGCTTGTAAATTGACGAAATGTTGCCATTGCTTCAGAAAGCAATTAATGTGCTTAATATGCGCAAACTAATACGCTATTCTTTAGTTGAATTGTTATCAGTATGTAACGGACTGGTCGTCAGAATAGTCGCTTGCATAAAAATACGAATATCTAATGTTTTCCCCAACAGCGGGTTGGTCTAGATAGTTAATTATATGATTAATTGCCATGGGATAATTAATCGACTTAAGTGACTCCCCTATCTACCATAGGCTTGTAAATTGACGAAATGTTGCCATTGCATTATAATACAATATATCTGTTACCATATTAACAACTTTTAGACAATAACTGTGACACACACCTACTTCCCATTTTCTGCCATCCATTTTTGTTTGATCGAAACTTCCGTTTTATTTAGCACTGAATCTGTTAAAGAATTAGCAGTACTGTAGTAAGAAACACAAGAGAGTTCCACTAAGGGGTTTCTGACATACACCTGCTCCAAGAAAGCCGGCTGGTCTCTAGCCATTTTTATATCTCCGTTTTCATTAATGTATTCACGCCTTAATTTCTTGGCCACATTATGGAAAGACAAAAATTAATACATATTGTGAC
Source organism: Cepaea nemoralis (assembly GCA_014155875.1). NCBI lineage: Eukaryota > Metazoa > Mollusca > Gastropoda > Stylommatophora > Helicidae > Cepaea > Cepaea nemoralis. The sequence continues at coordinate 590,783 of JACEFZ010017451.1, read as the reverse complement.
AAATGGAAAGATATGTGGAAAGTGAGATAAAGGAAGACATCGTGAGAGCATTCTTGACAGTTTTGTGTCATGGCATGGAAGGGAGTCAACACAAGCATTGATCCATGACGCCGGAGATCGGAATTTGTCGAGGGGAATGATTGCCGACGCCAGCCGGCAAGGCATTGGACGAAGATGATGATTCACGTCTTACTGGAGGACTGTTAGACATACAAGAGACAACATTGCAGTTATAGACATATTTCAAGCGAACGAAAGAAGAAGAAGAAGAACTGGATGACTTTTTAACTACACAGACCATTTTCCCAGATAGAAGTGGACACATCACAATTTACTGCGATTCCAGATTCCAGATGGGGTTTAAAGCCAAGCTCAGAGTATACCACTTGGTAACAAGTGTAGCAAGTTGGGGCTAAGGAGCAGCACCAGAGAGATAACTCACAAGTGAAGTTCTCATACATACAGAACCCCCGCCGTACACCATCTTAAGATCACGAGAGTATACCACTTGGTGACAAGTGTAGCAAGTTGGGGCTAAGGAGCAGCACCAGAGAGATAACTCACAAGTGAAGTTCTCATACATACAGAACCCCCACCGTACACCATCTGAAGGTCACACCTTGTCCTGCGATTATAAATTACATGTGATCCAGTAGATGAATATTAACTATACTCTACATGTTGGATTTATTTATAAATGTTAACAGTGGTGAATGTCTGTGAATTATTGTTTTACATAACTGATTAAGTTTCAAGGGTTGGTTATTGTTCTTACACGACTTT
>JACEFZ010017451.1:542500-587500 GCA_014155875.1 Cepaea nemoralis | reverse complement strand
ATCTATGACTTGTCTTTGTTAAACCAGTTCTTGAACTAAGTTAATTATCACAAGGACAATGTACACAGTATTACTGTACACAGTATTACATAACATAAGGTAATATACACTGTATTAAATAAGTGAAGTTTTTATTTTCGTATTAAATAAAGGAAGGTAATCATCCGAATTGAATAACACACGCTATCATCTTTTGTTGTAAAATAGCAGTCGATATTTTCTGTCGTATTAAATAACAACCACTGTATAATTTACCGTATTGAATAACATAAGGTATAATTTTTCGAATTAAATAACATACGGTACAATGTGTCGTATTAAGTAACATAATATATTATCTTGAATGTAAGAGTGAGAGTAGCTGAAGTGTTATATAGAACCAGTTTTGCTGTATGGCAGTGAATCTTGGAATGTAAATGACTAAATTAGGAAGAACTTAGTAGCAATAGAGATGTGGTCACAGAGACGAATGTTGTGAATTCCTTGAACTGCCAGAGTAACTATCGATAGTTGCCTGAAATAGGCTAATGAAACTAGAACATGTTATGCAAAATAAGAAAGAGACAAACAGCTTTCTTTGGTCAGAAGAGAGGCATCGGAGAACGCCGTGACAGCTGGAAAGATCGATCGAACGAACGAACGAACGAACGAACAAACGAACGAACGAACGAGCAATCTTTATTTTCAAAGGGTTAAGAATTGGGCACGCAGGCCTGTCTGACATTCTGCCTTCTTCTCTATTTCCACTCATACATTATTTCATTCAACATCACTTATGAAGCTAATCTTTGACAACAAAAGAACAATAAGCATTAAAACGCATGAAAAATAATCAATAATACATGACTCACTGAGGCAATGTATAACATGAGCATTATAAATACCAAAGGAAGGTGTAACGTTCCATACACATGGGAATGTTTATTGGCTAGTTGTCGTTTGAGATAATTTTCCATTATTATTGTTTGTTGTTTTTTTGTTTTGTGTGTGGGGCATGTAGTCTGTACTGAGTAGTGTTCAAACAGGTTGCGAAAGTATGTATAATGATTGGTGGTGTCTTTGATTTCTTGTGGAAGATTGTTGCACAACTGAGTGGCAGAGTATGCTAGGCTTGTTTTATATAAGTCTATCCTAGGTTTAGGGACATGAAGTACATTTAGTCGTTCGCTGTGTCTTGCGTTATATTTGAACAATGGCCAAAAGTAGCTTGGAGCAATTGGATATGGGATTTTGTGAATTAGTTTAGACTTATTAAAAAGTAGGCGTTTGTGGAGTGCCAGTAACTGACGACGTTTATGTAGGTTAGAATTGTCGGTAAGCTTTTCACCATTAATTAAACGCACTGTCCTTTTCTGGAGTGAATACAGGCGTTATGTTATTGATTTGGAGCATCCATCCCAGATTGTGGAGCAATAATCAATATGTGTTAGTATTTGGGAAGTATAGAATATCTTTCTTGTGTTTTCGTCAAGGACATTTTTAATTTCGGCAAGTTGATATACTCTTTTGGCTATTTGTTTAACGACAGCATATTAATGTATTAGTATATATGGAGGGGAAGAGAGGTAGAGGCAGACCGAACTAAATGATGCTGGATGGATAGAGACGGTGGCATGGAGGAATATCATCAGCTGATTTGATCCACAACACAAAAGACCGAGATCTGTGGAGAGACACGAACACTTACGCCATGGCACTTGATGATGATGATGATGATGATGATGATGATGATGATGATGATGATGATGATGATGATGATGATGATGATGATGATGATGATGATCCAGATATCATTATAACAGAAACAATTAAATTACAGAATATATCGTGCAGATAGCATTATAACAGGATCAATTAAATAACAGAATTTATCGTGCAGATAGCATTATAACAGAAGCAAGTAAATAACAGAATGTTTCGTCCAGACAATTAAATAACAGGATTTATCTTCCAATCAATTAATTAACAGAATGTGTTGTGCATATAACTAAATAACAGAACCTATCATAGGTATAGTATCTGGCAACAAGTAAACATAATTTCGGTAATAGTTACATATAACGCCAGGAACACTAAACTTTACTGTATAGTTTGGAAAACATTTAGGTATAGCGTCTGGCAATATGTACACATAATGTATAGTTTAGATAAGCACATAGGTATAGTTGATCCCCGACACGAAACTACTAGCACGGCGTTGACAGACGGCAAATATCAAATACACGAGAATGATCACAGGCGCCTAATCTAACAGACAATGTGGCCTGGAATGGAAATGTTTAATACGTCTAAATAGATGCCTCCAGGCATGCATGGGCAGTGGACTTGGTGGTTGGAGAGGGATGACACGTGGCGATCGTAATGTATGTACTAATTATTAGGGGACTGGGCAGGGTTAGGGGGGGGGGGGGAGGGTGAGAATAATCCATCCATCCATCATGTGCCATAGCCGGTAACCGTGGGCTGTCATGACTCGCCATTTCACTCGATCACCAGAGCCGTGGATTAGCTCAGTGTTCTTGTCTTGACCATGCCACGTGGTCAAGACTTCCAGGTATTTACTTCTCTGTCTTCACCTTGCTCTCTTCCCTCCGATCTTGTCAGTTGTCACCAAGTTCTCCAATTTATTTATTCTCATAACATGTCCAAAAAATGTTGACTGTCTACGTCTAATTTCTCTAATCAATTTACGATTTTCATTTGTTTCTTGCAGTACTTGGTCATTGCTTTTTTCTGTCTGTCCATGGTATTCTTTGCATTCTCCTCAGAAACCACATTTCCGCAGCCATCAGATGTTTTTCAGCTTGACTGCTCATTGTTCAAGCTTCACATCCATACAAAAGACTTCCGGTAAAATGGCGGCGACGTAACGCTCATTCTTCAGGAGACGCTGTTTTTAGTGTTTTTCTGTGGATTATGTGGTTATTTTGTATTTGTTTTTGGAAGTTGTTTACAAGAAGCCACGGAGGGCAGGTAGTGGATGAAACTTTGAGGGCAGCCGACAGATAGTTGTTGGTTATGGTCTCAAGTTTCGCGACGATAGGCAGAGGATCTCTTTATAGAGACAATAAGGCTACGATCACTCGGCCAGTATGGTCACTGCCAGGTAGGAAAGCAACGGCAAACTACCTTCTTTAAAGTTGCCTAGTCTATCCTGATTCGCCTAATTACATATCATCACAAGAAAATGACAGGGACAATGAAATTATCAACACGGAATGCTCGAACGTTAAGCGACGACCGAAAATTAGAAAACATCACACAAGAAATGGAAAGAGAGAAGATTAATATATTAGGACTATGTGAAACGAGATGGAAAGGAGCAGGGATTAAGTCCGATGAAGATTTTAAGATTGCCTATTCTGGAGGAGAAGAACGACAAAGAGGTGAAGCAATTATCTTGGATCGGCAAACATCAAAATCTGTTCAAGGATACTGGGCTATGTCATATAGAGTTAAATTAATCAGTAAACCTTTTAACATAAACGTCATTCAAATATATGCCACAACAGGAGAATCCAGTGAAGATAGTATAGAGGAATTTAATAATGACATAGAGTCTGCTTTGAAGAAATGTAAAAATTCAGAAATAAATATCATAATGGGTGACTTCAATGCAAAAGTAGGAAATCAAGGTGACAGAAGCACAGTAGGAAACCATGGTTTGGGAGAGAGAAACAAAAGATGGGCAATAATACGTTTATTAATGCTGTTGTTGTTGTTGTTGTTGCTGTTGTTGTTGTTGTTGCTGTTGTTGGCGTTGTTGTTGTTGTTGTTGTTGTTGTTGTTGTTGTTGTTGTTCTTCTTCTTCTTCTTCTTCTTCTTCTTCTTCTTCTTCTTCTCTTCTTCTTCTTCTTCTTCTTCTTCTTCTTCTTCTTCTTCTGCTGCTGCTGCTGCTGCTGCTGCTGCTGCTGCTGCTGCTGCTGCTGCTGCTGCTGCTTCTCCTTCTTCTTCTTCTTCTTCTTCTTCTTCTTCTTCTTCTTCTTCTTCTTCTTCTTCTTCTTCTTCTTCTTCTTCTTCTTCTTCTTCTTCTTCTTCTTCTTCTTCTTCTTCCCCTCCCTGTCACCTCCTCCTCCTTCATTTTTCCTCGTTTTCTCCTTCTTCGTCTCTACTCTCATTGCTTAGTTGCATATGCTTTACAGGATGTCTCAGTCAACCCCCACATTTTTGGCTTTTGGTGATTTCTTGGCAAGTTTACGTTCAGTAGCTTGTTAACGTTCATCAATACCAATAATGTTTTACTAACATCATGTCAATGGTATCAATGATTTTCCAGTTACTGGTATTTGAGTAGAAGTAACAGTGACGAGAACGACGCAAAAGAAAATATGTGTAGCTACCGGGAACTTGGCAGCCCCATCATGACAACAAGGCCTCCAATTCTTGGCATCTAACGCAGACTTTCTTAGCCAGCAACAATATTTCTATGGTTCGCTAAGCTACCTGACATGGCTGCTTGCGATCTTTGGCCGTTCCCCAAGCTAAAAATCTTGGAACCCAGTCTGAGTCACAAGAAGACCTTATGTGGAGCTTGGCGGCCACGCTGTACCACATTGCCAAAGAGGCCTTCATGGAAAACTTCTATCAATGGATAAGATAGCTGGACTTAGTGTGAACAGTCCTAAGGAGAGTATTTTAAAGGGGATAAGGGTGAAAGAGCTCAAGGTGAGTAGGTGCATCTTTCACGGCCACAGGTCCGATAGATTTTCAGAAGACCTCGTATAATACTGATCATATTTGACGTCGCCTAGCGCTCAGTGACAGGAAGAATGGAGCATACTACCATAATCCGAATAACTAGTTATTGCTTTCAGTTTGTTTACGTTCTACATATATAAATAATATCAGGTCATTGTTGTGCCAGGGCATGCGCAGTGTAAGAGGTAAGGAGATGAGCAGATGAGCTTGAGGCTTGGCTGATATGTACAGTGGACGAAACAATGACCAGAGTGACATCATTAACTTCCTCAGGGAGGCTGCAGGAAGAAAAGACAAGACTGACACCGTGAAAGCCTTCATGGAGGCTGGAGGAAAACAAAATGACCAGACTGACATCATGAACGCCCTCATGGGGGTGGGGGGGGGGGGCAGAAGGAAGAATTGAACAGACGGATATCATGCACTCACACAGGGAGACATGAGGAAGAAATGACCAGACTGACATCATGCACTCACTCAGGGAGACATGAGGAAGAAATGACCAGACTGACATCATGCATTCACCCAGGGAGACATGAGGAAGAAATGACCAGACTGACATCATGCACACACCCAGGGAGACATGAGGAAGAAATGACCAGACTGACATCATGCACTCACCCAGGGAGACATGAGGAAAAAATGACCAGACTGACATCATGCACTCACCCAGGGAGACATGAGGAAGAAATTACCATGAACACCCTCAGGGAGGCAGGAGGAAGAAATGACCAGACTGACATCATGAACACCCTCGGGGAGGCAGGAGGAAGAAATGAGTCAAGATGATGGAGATGATTCTAAAACTGTGGACAAAACTGCAAGAACATATACGGCAAAAGAGTGAATCCAGACAAGAGCGCCATGCGGGGATCCAAAGAAGAATAGACAACAAACACAGAACTGATGTTGTCAGCCGCTACATGCCAACGGAAATACTGAGGATGGGATCTGGACACGTATAGGACTAATAATATTTCGATTACAATGAGGATTACCTGTTGACTAACTAATATCCATTTGTTCTTAATTCGTATTTGTATTTATTGACGATGTAGTCCTTAATAGGCCCGGTCACACCTTGGAGAGATGATTGTTTCTGGCCACAGTTTGCAAGTGCATTTTCCCCATGTTTGGTCTTCTAGGAGTGGTTTCATTCGCAGCCATTGAGTTGAGTGCTTGTGCGACACTGTGAGCTGTGGATTTCTTTTTTTTTTTTCTTCTTCTTTCGTTCACTTGAAATTTATTTAAATCCTCCTCATCATTCCTCCTCCTCCTCCTCCTCCTCCCCCTCCTCATTCTCTCTCCTCCTTCTCCCTCCACCTCCTCCCTCCTCCTCCTCTCTCCTCCTCCCCCTCCTCCTCCTCCCCCACCTGCGTTCTCCTCCTCCCTCCCCCTCCTCCCTCTTCCTCCTCCTCCTTCACCCTCCTCCCTCCTCCTCCTCCTCCTTCACCTCCTCCCTCCTCCTCCTCCCCTCCTCCTCCTCCTTCCTCCTCCCTCCTCATCCTCTTCCTCCTCCCTCCTCCTCCCTCCTCCTTCTCCCCTTTCCCCCTCCTTCTCTTAATCCCTCCTCCTCCCTCCTCCTCCCTCCTATTCCTCCCTACTCCTCCTCCTCCCTCCTCCTCCTCTCTCCGCCTATCTCTTCCTCCCTCCTCCTACCTCCTCCACTCTCTTCCTCCCTCCTCCTCTCTCTTCCTCCTCCTCCTCCTCCTACCTCCTCGCTCTCCTCTTCCTTCCTCCTTCGCCCTCCTCCTCCCTTCTCCTCCTCCCCCTCCTCCCCCTCCCTCCTCCCCTCATCCCTCCTCCCTCCTCCTTCTTCCTCCCTCCTCCTCCCTCCTTCCCCTCCTCCTTCCTCCTCCTCCCTCTCCTCCTCATCCCTCCTCCTCCATTCTCCTCCTCCTCCCTCCTCCTCCCTTCACATTCCTCCTTCTCCCTCTTCCTCCTCCTCCCTCCTCCTCATCCTCCTCCTCTCCTCCCTCCTCCTCCTCCTCTCTCCTCCTCCCTCCTCCTCCCTCTACCTCCTCCCTCCTCCTCCCTTCACATTCTTCCTCCTCCCTCTTCCTCCTCCTCTCCCCTCATCCTCTTCCCTCCTTCTCCTCCCTCCTCCTTCTTCCTCTTCCTCCCTCTTCCTTCTCCCTCCGCCTCCTCCCTCCTCCCCCTCTCTCCTCCTCCTCCCTCCCCCTCCCTTTCCCTCCTCCTCCCTCTCCTCCTCCTCCTCCCTCCTCCTCCTGCGTTCTCCTCCTCCCTCCTTCTCCCTCCTCTCCCTCTTCCTCCTCCCTCCTCCTTCTCCCTCTTCTCCTCCCTCTTTCCTCCCTCTTCTGCTCCCGTCCGCCTCCTCCCTCCTCCTACTCTCTCCTCCTCCTCCCTCCTCCTCCCTCTCCCTCCTCCTCCCTCTCCCTCCTCCTCCCTCTCCTCCTCCTCCTGCGTTCTCCTCCTCCCTCCTTCTCCCTCTTCTCTTCCTCCGCCTCCCCTCCTCCTCCACCCTACTCCTCCCTCCTCTTCCTAATCCCTCCTCCTCCCTCCTATTCCTCCCTATTCCTCCTGTCTCCTGTCTCCTCCTCCCTCCTCCTCCCTCCTCTTCCCTCCCTCTTCCTCCTCCCTCCTCCATTTACCCAAGACAGACAGACAGACAGATAGTCGGGAACGGGATCTTATATGACTACTTATATGATTTAAATGAGATGCTCTCCGCCATGGGCTGGGCCGGGTCAGACAGACAGACAGACAGATAGATAGACAGACAGACAGACAGACAGACAGACAGACAGACAGTCGGGAACGGGAACTTATATGACTACTTATATGAATTAAATGAGATGCTCCCCACCAGGAGTTGGGCGATGCTGGGCCGGGTCAGACAGACAGACAGATAGATAGTCGGGAACGGGATCTTATATGACTACTTATATGATTTAAATGAGATGCTCTCCGCCATGGGCTGGGCCGGGTCAGACAGACAGACAGACAGATAGATAGACAGACAGACAGACAGACAGACAGACAGACAGTCGGGGAACGGAACTTATATGACTACTTATATGAATTAAATGAGATGCTCCCCATCAGGGTCTGGGCGAAGCCGGGCCGGGTCAGACAGACAGACAGATAGACAGACAGACAGACAGATTGTCGGTAACGGGAACGAGAACTTATATGACTACTTATATGAATTAAATGAGATCTCCCCACCAGGGTCTGGGCGAAGCCGGGCCGGGTCAGCTAGTTACATATAAAACAAACTTTGCATACTGCCAAGATAAAATCTCCTGTTACATAACTAACATAGCTCTACATTTAAGATTTTTGCATACAGCCAAATTAATATAACATAAATTGTACTATCAATCTACCACCAACTTTTTACATACAAAAATAACTATAGTTCACAGCTACAAATTCTTTTTAGTAGAAATTAAATTAATATCATTCATAAAAGCATGAACACTAGGTGTGCATCTAATGTCATTACATACAATAAGACTTCATAAATTAATGCCCCTAATATAGGGTGTGTATGTAATGACTGTGCAGTGTTTGAAAATATTGCCGGTCCAAGTTTTGTATTCACTCTCTGTAAAGTTCATGCAACATAGTAGGTAAATACAAAACTTGGACCGGCAATATTTTCACACACTGCAACCATTAAAAATACACCATGCATTAATAAAATATTGAGAGTAAGAAAGAATTAAGGTCAATTAACCGCTATAAAGCATGAGATCAGCGCTAGTGCAAGCGTGTCTGCTGCCACGGGGATTATAATTCTGAATCCCCATTCCCCATCGCGGTGAGGATTTTGTAAAACTTGTCCTGGCTTACAGAAAACTAAACATAAAGTGAGTTCTGGACAATTATCTGGGAGGTAAAAGTGGCCAACAAACATACTGGCCACATCATACATGGAGTGCTGATTGGTTTATAAACATATGGGGCAAGCGCCACATGTAATATGCCTCGAGGTGGCGGAGATGGTCCCTGACTGGCTTGACTTGAGTTAATATCAAGTATAGGCACAAGGCATTAATACGGGGAGTACTGTTAATGACTGTGCAGTGTTTGAAAATATTGCCGGTCCAAGTTTTGTATTTACCTTCTGTACAGTTCATGCAACATAATTCATCCATTCATCCATCATGTGCCATGCCGATAAGCGTGGACGGTCATGTTCTGCCACCTCACTCGATCACCAAAGTCGTGGATCAGCTCCGTGTTCTTGTCTCGATATGCCAGGTGGCCAAGCAATCCAGGTATTTACTTCTCGGTTATCCCCTTGGTCTCTTCCCTTCGATCTTGCCAGTCGTCACCAAGTTCTCCAAGTCATTTTTCCTCCTAACATGCCCAAAAATTTTGACTGTCTACGTCTAATGACTCTAATCAGTTTTCGATATTCATGTGTTTCTTAAAGGACTTGTTCATTGGTTTTTCTGTCTGTCCATGGTATTCTTGCAACATAATAAGTGAAGACAAAACTTGGACTGGCAATATTTTCAAACACTGCACAGTCATTAAAAATACACCCTGCATGAAGTCATTAATAATGGTTGCAAAGTAAGACTGCTTGGGGGTACAGAAAACCCTAACCTGCACAGTTCGCAGCAACTGCACTAGCCAGGCGGCCTTAATTCCTCAGGCTCAAGGACCTCCTACCCTGTCCTACACCGCAAGGTACCATAGGTAGTAGATGACAGTTAGATGACAGACGATGTAGACCGAACTCGCAACAGTTAGCTACAACTACTAACAAGTACTGTAACCCTGCAGTGGGTTGTCATCACTTCCAGACATTATGTCAGATACTTGTCAGTCGTCAGTAACTGACAGATGCGACCGAATCAAATACCAGACATTCATTTAAGCTGCTGATGTAATCACCATTCTGTTCCTACTGGTTCAAGGAAAGTTGTAGATGGATTCATCGATAGGTAGAATGGTGACAGGTAAAGAGGCAAGAAGTGATACGTGGAAAAGAAACAATGCTGCATCCTCCGGGACAATGGATGACAGACCAGAGTATGAGCTAGCCCTATGACAAGTGGGCCCTATGTGTGCCTAATCAAGTGGACCCTAAATGCCCCTAATAAGTGAGCCCTATGTGTCCTAATCAAGTGGGCCCTATATGTCCCTAATCAAGTGAGCACTATTTGTCCCTAATCAAGTGAGCACTATTTGTCCCTAATCAAGTGAGCCCTATTTGTCCCTAATCAAGTGGGCCTTATTTGTCCCTAATCAAGTGAGTCCTATTTGTCCCGAATCAAGTGGGCCATCTATAAAATATCTTGTGTGTGTGTTTGTGTGTTCTCTTTGAACTCAGGCTACAACTACAAGTCCATATACGTGCTACAACCTCTAGTGCACTGGACTGATGTTTTGTGTGTGTGGGTTAGGTTAGCTTTCCCTATTACTGCTGTCCCTCGACTTCAGGCCAACCCACTCCGACTTCAGGCGTACATGTAATTTACCATGTCTAAGTGAAAGACGGATGTTCTTGTAGTCCTGACAGCCAATGTTTTGAGACCCTGTCTGCTACTGCTTCTGGGTGGTTTGAATTCCTTGGTTGCCCTCGCTCAGGGCATTCGTCCTGTGGACGCACAGGGCATTAGAACATATGGCCATTGGACTCGCAAGCAAGAGTTTGGGCACACACGCACGCACACACACAAACACATGCTCACACACACACACACACACACACACACACAAACACACTCATACGCACCCACACTGACACTGTGTCACGCGAGCCAAATCAAGCATGAATCCTCATAAGGATCCAACCCTGAACTCTCCACGATATCAGACGGGCATCACACACGGGACCTTCCACGGCCAGGCCACATAACTCGACCACTCCCACAAGCGTGGCTGACACCTATTTCGTGCACTACCTTAATCCAGAGAAGAACGATAAACCTTCATGCACTCATATTCTCCACCGACCATCGGCCCTTAAAAGATAACACAAGTCCCGCATTTATTCAGCCTTACTGCTAAAAGAAAAATTATGAAGTTCATGCTAAGTTACAATGAGAAATAAATTAAAGGGCATTGATCTGTACTCGCAGAAGTAAACAAATGAAATAGAGACCAGAGGATAGTGATTTTTCCCCACCCAGTGGTTTGTCTTGTGCAGAACGTCGAGGTCATGTCAGTCTTCCGATGTGTCTCGCTATCATAAGTGGAGTTGAATTGAGCCGAGTTTAGCTGAGTTGAGCTGATCTGAGATGAGCTGGGTTGAGTTGAGTTGAGCTGATTTGAGTGGAGATGAGTTGAGCTGAGTTGAGTTGAGTTAAGCTGAGTTGAGTTTAGAACTGAATCAGTGCACTCAGGGCATTCTGATAAGCGCTCAGTCTCATCTTCATCAGCCAGCGTAGAGTTCCAATACTAATGGTACCCGTTGCAATCTGATTATGTGTCTGTCTTGCTTTATCTCTGAGTGACGAATGTCGACCAAATACCCTGACCACCCCTTGCTGCTGCATTCTCTCTAGAACATGGTAGTCTATCTATTCTCCTGCATTGTTCACATGCTCCCAGAGGGTCTTCACCACATCTGCCTTATCATGCTTCGAATCACCCCTCACTGATGCGGCACCAGCAAATCTGTCTGCCTGTTCATTTCCAACAGAACCAGAGTGTCCTGGAGAAAAGATCAAGTGAATGCTCACAACCCTCGACCTCTGAAGCATGCCAGTCCTCACCTTTATCAGCATGATTTATGAATCAGTTACAATCACCATATACATAAACAGTTTGTTCTCCAACCAACGGAAAGCTGTAGTAACCGCAGGAAGTTTTGAAACTTTCTACTTCACTCATACATTTGCTGGACTGACAGGCATGCATCACCATACTGGACCTTCATTCCCCGAGGAATTTCTAGGTTTCACCCCTTCACTGTTTAAAACAAAAACGGATAACAGAACGCTGCTCCTCTTTGGTGCGTGTCAAAAGTGGGATGGTCATCTTTAAACTGTCCTTATGTCGTCATCGTATTCGTCTGCACCGTGATGCCATGTACTTAACATTCTTGGCATCCTTAAAAACAATACTGACAGGTTACAAGACAATGGCATTGTTATTGTAATTTCTAGCACACTTTTGTCTCATGTACCGCCAATCTTCTTATAGCCCATGCTGTGTGGCGTTGGTGATTATGTCTGTCCACAGCCTTCTGTTTCTTGCGCTGCGAAACATTTGTAATACCGACATTACTTCATGTCATGTTGTCAAACTGTCCAGCATCGTCTCTCTTGGTCTCCCCCTGCCTCTCTTCCCCTCCAACTTGCCTGTTGTGACGACATACTCCAGCTGTCCTCTTTTCATGACATACCCAAAGAATGTGGATTGTCTTCTTCTGATGCTGGTAACCAGTTCTCTGTGTGAGTTACCTTCTCTCATTACTCTGTTTATCCCTCCACGCTGTTCTCATTGTTCTTCTATAAAACCACATCTCAACAGCTCGCCCATAATTCCACACGTATCTGCTAATTGTCCATGATTCTCTTCCGTACATCAGGAATGGCTCAATATATATTTTACAAATTCTGTTTTATATTACTTTAATCTATGTTTTTCTACATTAGTTATTCTGTTCATATGGGTCAAAGCCTTAGTCAGGGATGTTCATGTGTTTGCTTCATTGTGTGTTCTCATGCGGACAATTAGACCATTACTTTGCTGATTCGGCAAGCTTGTCTTCTTCCAGATGTATTGGTGTTACCTTCCCTCTGGAGCAAACTAGACAGACCGAGAGAGAGAGATCATGCTGCATGGACAACACATGGTCTCTAAATTCAGCCCAGGCTTTGTGCTATGGAGAGGTATAACTTCATACCTGGTCTTAATGCCATGGGTTGTAGTTATTTTGCCTTCTCATGTAGCATAATTTGTGTCAGGTCTTAGTCAAAAATGACTGAGCTACCTTATGACAGCAAACAAATACTACCTGCTTTCTGCAAGCGCCGAATGTTGAGCGGCGCTCATCAACCCCACACCCCAATTTGTGCCAACAGCTTCGGGCGGAGGAGCGCAATTGGGAGGGTACAAGCCTTACCCTAGGGTGAGAAAATGCAACATAAAGACTAAATGTCATGGCAGGGCAGACCGGCACAATGTAACATACCATCGTCTGTCAAGATGGCCAGCTGCCAGTGAGTGTGTCCTCGGAATTTAAGAATACATGCTTATTTCATTATATCTCATAACCTCATCTTGTTCCTCTTGTACCTTGCGGTGTCAAAGGCAGCATAAACAGCGGGAGAGGGCCCGCTTATGGGCTACATATATCGAGATTCCCATGGACTCTACTATTCCCTCTATCCATCGTTTACATGGCCAGCCTCTTCTTCTGCTTCCGTTTGGTCTGTACATCGTTGCTTGCTGTGGTATTCTGTTAGTTGGTAATCTAGTTATATGGCCATACAATTTAACTTGCTGTCCTCTGGTAAAATCTAGCGCTGCTATAACATATTAGTCCCCCACATTAGTACTGATTTGTTCATTTCTGATTTTCTCTCTTCTTGATACATTGAGTATTCTTCTTCTCGTGAATCTTATTTTTGTTGTTGTAATTTTCCTTTTATATTTTATTTCTGTTGTCCGTGTTTGGCATTGGTAGCATAGAGTTGGTAGGAAGATTGTGTTGTAAAGTGCTTTCTTAGTAGTTATTGATGCGTGTTTGTTCTTTAGTATTGGTGCCATTTGTCCAATGAGTTAGTTTGCCTTATTGCATCTATTTTCGATCTCGTCTTCTCACTTGCCATTTGATTATATTATACTTCCTAGGTACTTGAAACTCTTTACTTGTTTCAGGGTGTGTTCTTTTAGATGAATCTTTGTTGTTTGTATTCTTTGATTATAGTCATTACCTCTGTTTTACTGAAGCTAATTTTCATGTTATGTTCTTTACACACTTCATTTAGATTATTCATGTGGTCTTATAATTCTGTTTATAATTTTGTTATTAGTCCTTGATCGTCCGCGAATAGGATTTCTTTAATGGTGTAATTTGCCGTTGGTTCTTCTTATGTGTTCTGTTCGTCATGCGGTATTCTCGCGGTCTCTGTTTGGCTGCTTTCTTTACATATGCTGTCTAAATAGGTTATGAACAAGAGAGGGGACAGGACCACAACGTTGTCGTACTCCGGATCTTATTTGTGTGTTGTGTTTCATTGAAAGAAGCTCTCATGTCGATCTAGCCTAAAATGAGTATCAGTAAATTGTCTAGAAAATAAAGACGACGGGTTGATCTTGAATATATATCCCCCGTTCAGTGTCAATCAGTCTAAACATATACCCATACACCTCATTATGTGAAAAGGTGACCGGGAGTATCTTGAATATATCCCCCTTTCAGTGTCCGTCGGTCTAAACATATACCCACACACCTCATTATGTGAAAAGCTGACCGGGAGTATCTTGAATATATATCCCCCTTTCAGTGTCCGTCGGTCTAAACATATACCCACACACCTCATTATGTGAAAGGTGACCGGGAGTATCTTGAATATATCCCCCATTCAATGTCCGTCGGTCTAAACATATACCCATACTCCTCATTATGTGAAAAGGTGACCGGGAGTATCTTGAATATATATCCCCCTTTCAGTGTCCGTCGGTCTAAACATATACCCACACACCTCATTATGTGAAAAGTTGACCGGGAGTATCTTGAATATATCCCCCTTTCAGTGTCCGTCGGTCTAAACATATACCCACACACCTCATTATGTGAAAAGTTGACCGGGAGTATCTTGAATATATATCCCCCTTTCAGTGTCCGTCGGTCTAAACATATACCCACACACCTCATTATGTGAAAAGTTGACCGGGAGTATCTTGAATATATCCCCCTTTCAGTGTCCGTCGGTCTAAACATATACCAATACTCCTCATTATGTGAAAAGTTGACCGGGAGTATCTTGAATATATATCCCCCTTTCAGTGTCCGTCGGTCTAAACATATACCCACACACCTCATTATGTGAAAAGTTGCCCTTTACTGCCGGACTTTATGTGAGAACTATTTTAACACAGTTGTTAACGAGCTGTTTATAGCATCTATCCTCTCACAATGTCACACTCGCGGCGTTACAGGTAGGTCGTATCTCACATCTGTCTCCACATTCATACTTTAATGCCCTCACATGACTGATGTTTGTGGTTTGTCCGTTATTCCCCCAGCCGCCTACCTAAGGTAATAAGATTCTATCAGTCAGGCTAATCCACTATTACAGTTAGGCTGCATGATCTCCAACACGTTGTGTCTCAGAATGGCTGTCTGCTCTGGTAGTCCAACTCTTTATGTTATCTGCCCACTTGTATCGCTGTGTATCTCTTGCTTGCATGTCTTCCATCAACCCCTAGTACAGTTTTATGATGGTTGTAATGTTGTTACTTTCCAAGCGGCCTCACTGGTGTTACTTACTTGCATGTCCTTTACCGGACGTCGCTGTCAACCCCAGGATGCCGTGGCTGTTTGTGATTTAGAGGGCAAGTTTACATTCAGCAGAGACAGAACCTGAACCCTCATTAGATGAAATTGCATGGGCAATAACGAACCCGAAGAATGGTAAATCACCAGGATGTGATGAGATACCAGCTGAACTAATTAAAGCAGGAGGAGAAGAAAGCATATAAATCTAGCACTCATTATGTAACAAGATATGGAAATATGGTACATGGCCAAAAGACTGGAAGAGAACTATCTTCATTCCAATACAAAAAAGGGCAACTTGAAATTATGCACTCATAATAGAATTGTTGCCCTGATCAGTAATGCAAGTAAAATTCTACTAAAAATCAAAATGGGAAGACTTCGTAAGAAAATGGAAGAAGAAATTAACGTGGTTCAAGCTGGATTTAGACAAGGAAGAGGAACAAGAAATCACATAATCAACATGCGTTTAATAATAGAGAAGTGCAGAGAATTTAATGTAAATCTATTCTCATATTTTTTGGATTATTCAAAGACATTTAACTGTGTACAACATCAAAAATTTGGGAAATCATGAGGAATATGGGCTTTCCATTACATTAATACAGTTCATAACAATGCTATATCTAGACCAACAAGCAGCGGTTAGAATAGATGGCGAGACATCAGATTGTTTTGACATCAAGGAAATAGTCCGTCAGGGTTGTGTGCTGTCCCACTATTTGTTTAACCTGTACGCCGAAAATATAATGAGAAATGTCAGAGATGATATAAACAGGGAGCTATATGATGCCCTAAATATCGTTGGTCATGACATACCGGAGATTCGATATGCTAATGATACAGTTTTGCTATCCCCAACACTGAATGGTAAAGAAAATCTAATAACCTCAGCTCAATTGAATAGTGAAAATCACAACTTGTATCTTAACATAGAAAAAACAAAGATAATGTATACAGATACAACTACTATGGAGAAAGAAATATATGTTAATGAGGAAAAATTGTAGGTGGTGGATAATTGCGAATATATTGGGTATTTTTGGGGATTATCAACAATGGTGACGCAATGAAAGAAATTAAAAGACAAATATCTATTGCTCTTCAAAGACTAAAACAACTGAATAAATTGTGGAGAGGGACAGATAGAACTACAAACATTAGATTTTTAAGAGCAGGCATCTTTACCATTGCAACATACGCCTGTGAGACCTGGACACGTACTAAACAAACTGAACAGCGCATAAATGTTTTGAATATAAATGTTATAGACAAGTTCTAAGAATATCTTGGATAAAGAAAAGAACAAATACATACATTCTTCAATAGCTGAATATAGAAGAAGGGTGACTGTTAAAGACGATAAAACAAAGAAAATTGAAATATTTTGGTCACTTGAAACGTCACGAAAGTTTGGAGAGAACAATAATGGTATATGCCTGGAAAGAGAGGAAGGGGAAGGCCAAAGAGAGGAAGGGTGCAGGATGTGGCGGATGATCTCCAGATGGGTGTATCAGGCGCGGACATCTTGCTTATGACCGAGAGGTTTTCTGGAAGGTTGTTATGGGAGCGAGGTTCTGCAAAGGACATGCTACTGAATGAATGAATGAATGAATGAATGAATGAATGAGTTTGCCATTGTTTTCTGAAAGACCGACGCTCATACCATTACATGTCATGGCAGGGTGAACAGACCCTAAGCCTTGGTCGGCAATTGGTCTAGGATCGAAGCTCCGACAGGCGGAAAGTAAGCGCATAGCTTTGCTGATTCGGCAGTTTCTGCAGCTTGTCTTGTTCCAGATGTATTGGTGTTACCTTTCCCCTGGAGTAAACTAAGGAGGCCAAGAGAGAGATTGTGCTGCATGGGCAATATATGGTCTCCATAACGCAGGCCAGGCGTTGTGCTATGAAGGGGTATCACATTCGATACCGCCATGGGTTGTATCTAGGATTTCTTGTTAGAAGCACAAACTATCGTCTGTCAGGACAGTAAGGTTATTTGTTTGTTTGTTTGCATATCCTTCACAGGACATTGCTGTCAACATCAGCATCTTTCAGCTGATTGTTGATTTCTTGGCAAGATTACGCTCAGTAGTTTGCCATTGCTTTCTGAGCGACCGGCTCAAATACTCCGTAAGTTACCGACGCGATTCGAACCACTGCTGATTCTCACCGTCGTCACGTTACCTACGAGAGTATACGAGATTACGGAGAAAAGTCGCTAACCTCTAGGCCAGGAAGCCGGCAGACAGTAAGGTACCAGTGAGTTAATGTGTAATACATATAACATGGTGCTGCCGGTCCAATATGGCGGATAGGCGGTTGATCTGTTAAGGCCTAGGGAGTGTTTTTACTTCTGGCTATGGCTTGCTTACGCATTTTCTTCACGTTGGACTGGTAGTACATGGTTCTGTTGCCCAGCTACTGAGCTGAGTACTTGGAGCGACACTGTGAGCTGTAGATTTCGTGTGGAGTGCATTTACATTTGTCTGCAGTTGTTTGTTTTGCGAACTGCATGTTCAAAAAATGGCGGCGGCCAATTCCAGTTTTATCTAGTATTGCATTATGCAGTAAAGCGTGTGACGCTGTATTTCTGTCGCTTCTATGGACGATGAACTATAATTTTCGTGGCGGACTATTGTGTTGGCTTTCTGGCAGCGGCCTTATGCATGCACTTGCCTGTGCGTGCTGTTGGATAGTCGGTACTGCTGTCTGCTGTCTGTTCCACTCATCACATGGGACAATGATGGGCATTGTGTGTGATATTCACTGGCACAGGAGCGGTGCATTATGGGGGTAACCTATTGCCGTGAAGATGCAACCGCCACTAACTAACTAACTAACTAACTAACTAACTAACTGACTGACTGACTGACTGACTGACTGACTGACTGACTGACTGACTGACTGATACATGAACTAAAGTCCACCACAGATGGATCCTCCTTGATGAACAAATAGTTAAGAGAAACGCCTGTACCGTCTTTCGTAGATGTAGTTTTCAGATAACGGGACGATTGACCTTGAGGACAATGCTGATAAGAAGTGAAGCGGCCTAACCTTCGTGTGTGTAGATAGTGACAGTTCGCATTAAGCAAATCGTTATCTCCTTCTCCGCAAGCGACTCATCTAACCGGGAACAAGAAACAACCAAACACTCAACTCTCCAGAATACTAGATATCTAACAGGTTCAACTCCTAAGGTTCTCCTCAACTCCTCTCTTGGTCTCTGCTGTCCATTCTGAAGCAGAGACCAAGAGAGAGGTCGAGGAACCCAGAGGAAGAGGCGGCTTCGCAGAGTACTGCGCCGTGAACGGTGAAGAAGGAACATGGCAACGACAACGAACGGAGGTGACATAGGCAGTGGCTGGGGAAGAAGCTGGCTCCCCACGACCACAGGTGCTAGGATGGTGAGAGGGCACGAAGAACCGCATGCACAGGGCTCTCCTCCCCGAGGGAGGGGAGGCTTGGGAGCAGACATGTTCGCAGGTATGGGACAAGCACGGAACAACATAAGGACAACGTCTCGCACGGCAGGAAAAAAAAAGGCCCGGAGTCATGATCCGGGTTGGCCTGCCCCCAAAGAGTATCAAGAAGGTAAAAGGGCCGAAACATTCCGGGAAGGGGACTTCGTCTTTTGATCAGAACCCCCATCTGTCCTGCTTGCTCCGCGGTGGAGTTTTTAATTAATCACTACGGATTTATAGAAGCATGCTGAAAATTCCTTGGACATTTGAGTAATCTGGAAATTGTGATGTCGGCTAAGTCACAAGACAACGTTTCACGAACATAAGAAAGAAGCAGTCTTTATTTTTGGCCACATAATGAAAACCAGGTTTAAGTCCTAGATATTGGAGTCCTGGTCCTGTGAGACTTGAGAAGGTTTTTCTATTGGAGTGCGGTTGTTGTTGAGATCGTCTTCCCGATCCAGCATCTTAGTGCCATCTTCACGAGGTTGTGTTGAAGAGATCTTGTACAAGCTTAGAACTGGCGGGATATGCAAGATGGGTCCTGGTACTTCACATCTATGGAGGGGCATATTAGAACGCTGCCGGATCATGATTCAGCAGATCAGAAAAATGCAGGCTGGGATTGGGCCTAGGCTGGTGCTGTATACTCCACTGGTTTCAGGTATTTCATTGTCAGTGCACGAATACCTCAAAGCCCCGGAGACATACCATCATCATCAAGTTCTTTTCCGGCAGGCGTGGGTTGTCATGCTTCTCCATATCTTACGATCTCCCATGGCATATATCAATTCGTGTGCTGACTCCCTTCCGTGCCAGGACATAGGACTGTCAATAATTTTCTGTCACTGTCTTCCTTTATCTCTCTTTCCACAAATATTTCCGGTTGTCGCAACATGTTCCAGTTTTTGTGTTCTCATAACGTGGCTACAAATGATAACTGCTTCTTTCTGATGTTTGTGGTAAGTTGTCATTGCGACTTAGCTTCCCTCAAAATGTCCAGATTGCTCATTTTGGCTGTCCAATTAAGTTTCTACATTATTCTATAAAACCACATCTCTATATCCTCCAGGGATTTGTCTTTTCCCTGTTTACTAATTATCCGGGATACGCGGGGATGTGTTAAAATGTGTTCTATGTAACATGCAAGAACTATTTTTCTATCTTTCAACAACAAGGACATAATGAACAAAGTCTTTCCGGTTGTCACAATATGTTCCAGTTGTTGTGTTCTCATAATGAGCCGGTCTCCCTGGTTTAGGTGTTAGCGTCTTTCTCCGTAATCCCGTACACTCTCGTGAGTGATGTAATGTGCGCGAGAATTGGTAACGGTTCTCGCCGCGTCGGTAACTTACGAGGTATGTGAGCCGGTCGCTTACTGAGAGTAATCGTGCCTAGTACATCAACAGCAGCTGAAAAATGTTGGTGTTGACTGCAACGTCCTGTAAGGGATATGCACACACAAAATGTGGCGAAAAAAAATGAAGACTGCCTCTTTCTGATGCCTCTTTCTGTCTTTGCGACTTAGCCTTCCAGAAAATGTCCAGATTGCTCATTTTATCTGTCCATGACAAGGAATTATCAACATCCTTGTATAAAACCACATCCCCAAAGCCTCCAGATTGGCACATGGTCTAAGAACATGAGAGTACATGCAGCCTTCCGATGGTTGGATATGACCGCTACAACACACATATACATTACATTCATTACGGACTCACGGAGTACGCTTAGTAAGGTGGAGAAAGGAATGATTCGTGTGGAATTGCTTGCCTCGCTTCAGAGGTCAAAGATTCTGAGAACTGCATGGATTTTTCGCCCTGGTGACGTGGGAGTGCGGAGGAATGAACAGGCTGATAGGATGGCAGGGAATGCACCTCTCGGTGGTAGATTAACTATGGACAAGGAAGATGTGGTTGGGCGCCTGTGGGATCGGGTGGAGAAAGCAGTGAAACAGATTGATAACACGTGTGTGAAGAGGATAATATGGCGGGGGATCGGCAGGGATTCTGAACGAATCTCAAAACTGAGAGGGAAGACCAGGAGAACTTTCAATCAGAAGGCGGTTGGAAAAATTATTTGTATAACTCTTCGTTGGCTGTTGAACATTTTGCATGCTGTGCGATTGCACGATAGTAACAGCAATGTGTGGAGATTTTGGGGATGATTATCATCTATATTATGCCCATGTGTATAGATCGCACTGTAAGCCCGTAATAAATGTGTCCAGTGTTTAAGCGGATGGAAATAAATTATAACTAGTAGCACATTCTAACAGTTCTAACAATATTCAGTAACTACAGGCGGCAGTGTGAGCAACAACACCAACATCATCAACAGCAACAATAACAAAAACAACGGCAACAACAACACCAATATCATCAACAGCAATAATAACAGCAACAATAACAGCAACAATAACAAAAACATAAGAAACCAACAGTAGCACTAATAAATAGAGCAGAATTATTAATCGCAATAGTAAAGGCAACAAAAACAATAACAGCAATAAAACAACAAAAACAGCAACATCAATAACAAGAACAATAACACCAACAGCAATAATAAAAATACCAACAATACTAGCATCACCAAGAGCAAAAATAACAACAACAACAACAGAAACAACAACAACACCAGTATCACCAACAGCAACAATAACACAATATTATAAACATCATCAACAACAAAAGCAACAGCAGAAACGATAGCAACATCATCAACAGGGACAATAATATCAAAGGCCACAACAAATCCAACAAGAACAACAGCAGCAGCAATAATAACAAAAGCGGTATTAACAACATCATAAACAGTAACAACAACACTAACAACAACAGCAACAACAACAAAAAACAACAACAACAACAGCAAAAGCAGCAACATCATAACAGTAACAACAACAACAACAACAATAACAACAATAATAATCCATCGGCGAATATAACTCTACCCGACACAGTGATGACTGATTATTGTATTGACAAGGAGATCTCCGTGAGTTCCGCTTCTTCTTTGTCTTTTATTCATTATTCACGCCAGCTGTTACCGTATTCCTGTTGTTTTCTGCTCATGATTGGACCAAAAATATTGTATTCTTTATCTGATGTTTGTGATAAGGTGTTTGTGAGCCTTAGTCTCTTTCTGAAGGTTGTGATAAGGTGATTTTGTGGTTTTGTCTCTTTCTGATGTTTGTGATAAGTATTTTTTTTTTTTTGTATTTTTTGCTTCTTTCTTATGTTTATGATATTGTGTTTTTGTATCTTTGCCCGTTTCTACTGTTTGTGATAAAGTGCCTTTGTGTCTTTGCCTCTTTCTGGTAACTGTGATAAATTGCCTTTTGTCTGAGCCCCTTCTAGAGTCGTTTAAAGTTCAAAAATGTCTAAAGGCACGTGAATTGACTTTATTGCACCAGGTTACATCCCATAAGGCCCGGTTTCTATTATTAGAGCAGCTTTCAGAAATCTTCGCGAAAAGCACGAATTTCGTAGCTCCAGCGAAGACCCCAGGGGTCGAAGAAAGGAGTGCACTTGTGAACCGTAAGAAGGAGATGAAAGACGAGCCTCCGAACTTCGTAGCGTGAAACAGACGCCTTAACCGCTCCACCATGAAGGCAACCCCCTTCACAACACAATATACCATACTTCAATCACAATACACACTCTCTGACACGGGAGGGAGAGAACACCGTGTTCAGGGTTCGAACACAACATCTATACTTTAACATCTGTCATCGTCCAGCGACAAGGAACGGCCGAATGTAAGACGGGCCTGCGTGCCCAATTTGTTACCCTTTTAAAATAAAGTTAAATCAAATCAAATCACATCAAATCATCTGCGTGGAGGTATGTGGATCATGCGGAGGTGTTGTTATATAGAAGAAAGGTGAGAACACAGTGGACAGATAGAAAGAGTAATGAAGATATCTTAGAGAACTCACAAAGAGAACTGGCTACTCGCTTTAGTAGAGGACAGTTCACTTTTTGGGGGGACATGTAATAGGGAGGGGGAAGCTGGAGCTATGTCGTTTACAACGGAAGGTTGGAGAGGACGAGAGGCGAGAGAGTGTGGCAGGCTGTAGACAGACATGATCACCAAAGTTACACGGCATGGACTAAAAGAAGATTGGCAGTACACGAGACAGAAGGCTGTGGACAGACGTGATCACCAACGCCAGACGGCATGGACTATAAGAAGGTTGGCAGAAACACGAGACAAAAGGCTGTGGACAGATATGATCACTAACATAATCACCAACGCCAGAAGGCTATGGACTATAAGAAGAACACAGTTGTGTACAACGTTTTCGGCAGGCCACTTTGCGGGGACCCAACAATTTGGGATAAACCTGATGGAATAAGATCGATCATCATGCTTTAGACTTCTTTATACGACGGAATGTTACCACACTGATACCACTGCACATTCCGACAGTCGCATCCGTGCTCAGTCTTACGATACAGCAGACATCCCAAGGCATATCTACTCACTGTTCCCACGAGAAGAACATAACGTGGTATACATAGTGATGCATTCACATATTTAAGCCAACTATTTAACTCACCTTTGAGACAGAAAGAGCCCTAACTCCGACTCGCTGCATTTGGACAAATCTATCGGGCTCAGAGACAACGTGGGTGAAACTGGGGACAAGGACAAAGCTTGAACTCCGTTTGTCATAATCATGGTTGCGTTCACTGGGGCCACGTGTCACGTGAACCAAGTCTGATGTCTGTATCCTTGTCTGGCTTTGAGCTGATACAATCGTTGATGAATTTTTAATCCGAGATTGTTTGCCGCAAATTATCGTATATTTTTTGTAACACCAGAGATAGCGAGTCTAAAATTTTCTAAAATTGCCACTTAGCTTTTCTTGTTGAAAAATCCAGGCAACCGGAACATACAAAACGGTCACTAAAACATTCCGTCCATTGTCACTTCTAGAAACACGCACAAAACTCGTCCATGTAGCCTTCGTGAAATATAATTAACAATGCAGTTTAATAATCTCTAAGTTAGTATATAAATTCAAATGATTACAATAAAATAAATAAAAGATGCTTTGAAACGCACACGTCCCCTAAAGATAACATTATAATGTTTCCACTGTTTAATCTATTATAATCCGTTGGATATGCTAACTGATGTCTTAATGTTGTGGTTTTTGATGTGGTAGTTTCAAAGAGACCCAAACAACAGCACTCAACGTGTCTGTTACCGAGAAATGCTACACTTAAGACAGGATAGTATATTAACGTGCCTGGTCGAACCAAAACGAGCAGAAACAACCTGTTTTAAATTGTGTTATCTGACAGATCCCGATAGCAAATCTAGGCCAAGTTTTTTAATACGCGGATAGTCCACCTTAGGAAAAATATGATTCTTGAATAATGCACTACAAATTAAGAAGTATACCGTGACACTGGGCTGCTTATGTTAGGAACTTAAGCGAAAAGCAAACATCTCTGTGGTGTTGAATATGTCATATCACACACGACAGAACATCTCTATTCTCATTAAGTCTGAAGCAGTAACACTTACTGCTATATATAAGGGGCTATTCTATTAAGACAAGATCGTACAACAGCCATACCTGGTGTTTGTATATCGTGAACATTATATGCACTATCACGACCAGGCTTCCCCATGAGAGTGTAATGTTCCTGGACTATATAACCTAGATACTAACTTAAGTCACTTATGTATGCTAAGACTGCCCGCGCGTGATCCTTATGTCGAATTGTTAATTACATTGTTTGTTTAATGTTTTATTTGCATTTGTGATATTGTGTTTATGTGCCTGGGTTCGGAAAATTGAAGACGGCATATACAAAGAGTGGGACATTGCACTTGAGACTGAGGGTGCAAGAAAAATATATTCGGGCAAAAGATTCAAACTTTTGTGTCGCGAAAAATTTAGTTTTCTAATGAATGCTTAACAACAAATCAAACCAACTATTCAACCACCCAACTAAACCAACTAATAAACCAACCAACCAACCAAAACCAACCAACCAACCAAACCAACAAACCAAACCAACTAATCAACCAACCAACCAAACCAACTAATCAGCCAACCAAGCAAACCAACCTACCAACTAACACACCAAACCAACCTACCAACCAAATCAACTAATCCACCAACCAAACCAACTATTCAACCAACCAACCAAACCAACTAATCAACCAACCAATCAAGCCAACTAATGATCAACCAACCAACCAACTAAACCAACCAACTAAACCAACCAATAAACCAACACCCAACCCACCGACCAACCAACCAACCAATCAACCAATTAAACAATCAGTCAACCAAGCAATCACCCAATTAAACAATCAACCAACTAAACAATCAACCAACCAAATAAACAATCAACGAATCATCTAACCAACCAAACAATCAACCAACAACCCAATCAACCAACCAAACAATGAACAACCAAACAATCAACCAATTAAACAATCAACCAATCAAGCAACCAACCAACCAAGTAATCAACCAACCAAACAATCAACCAATAACCTAACCAACCAGCCAAAAAATCAACCAACAACCCAATTAATCAACCAGACAATCAACGAACAACCTAACCAACCAATCAAACCATCACCAAACCACCTAACCAACCAACCAAACCATCAACCAACAACCCAATCAACCAACCAAACAATCAACGAACAACCTAATCAACCAACCAAACCATCAACAAACCACCTAATCAACCAACCAAACCTTCAACAAACAACCCAATCAACCAACCAAACAATCAACAAACCATCTATTCAACCAACCAAACCATCAACAAACCACCTAATCAACCAACTAACCAAACAATCAACAAACCACCTAATCAACCAACCAAACAATCAACCAACAACCCAATCAACCAACCAAACAATCAACAAACCATCTATTCAACCAACCAAACCATCAACAACCACCCAATCAACCAACCAACCAAACAATCAACAAACCACCTAATCAACCAACCAAACAATCAACCAACAACCCAATCAACCACCCAAACAATCAACCAACAACCCAATAAACCAACAAAACAATCAACAAACCACCTAATAAACCAACCAAACAATCAACCAACAACCCAATCAACCAACCAAACAATCAACCAACCAAACAATCAACCAACCAAACAATCAACCAACAACTCAATCAACCAACCAAACAATCAACCAACAACCCAATAAACCAACCAAACAATCAACAAACCACCTAATCAACCAATCAAACAATCAACCAACAACCCCAATCAACCAACCAAACAATCAACCAACCACCCAATCAACCAACCAAACAATCAACCAACCACCCAAACAACCAACCAAACAACCAACCAACCAAACAATCAATCAACAACCCAACCAACCAACCAACCAAACCATCAACAAACAACCTAACCAACCAACCAACCATCAACAACCACCTAATCAACCAACCAAACAATCAACCAACAACCCAATCAACCACCAAACAATCAACGAACAACCTAACCACCAACCAAACAATCAACGAACCAAACCTAACCAACCAACCAAACAATCAACAAACCACCTAACCAACCAACCAAACAATCAACAAACCACCTAACCAACCAACCAAACCATCAACAAACCACCTAATCAACCAACCAAACCTTCAACCAACAACCCAATCAACCAACCAAACAATCAACAAACCATCTATTCAACCAACCAAACCATCAACAAACCACCTAATCAACCAACTAACCAAACAATCAACAAACCACCTAATCAACCAAACAAACAATCAACCAACAACCCAATCAACCAACCAAACAATCAACAAACCATCTATTCAACCAACCAAACCATCAACAAACCACCTAATCAACCAACCAACCAAACAATCAACAAACCACCTAATCAACCAACCAAACAATCAACCAACAACCCAATCAACCAACCAAACAATCAACCAACAACCCAATCAACCAACCAAACAATCAACAAACCACCTAATAAACCAACCAAACAATCAACCAACAACCCAATCAACCAACCAAACAATCAACCAACCAAACAATCAATCAACCAAACAATCAACCAACAACCCAATCAACCAACCAAACGATCAACCAACAACCCAATAAACCAACCAAACAATCAACAAACCACCTAATCAACCAATCAAACAATCAACCAACAACCCAATCAACCAACCAAACAATCAACCAACCAAACAATCAACCAACCAAACAATCAACCAACAACCCAATCAACCAACCAAACAATCAACCAACCAACTAAACAATCAATCAACAACCCAACCAACCAACCAACCAAACCATCAACAAACAACCTAACCAACCAACCAAACCATCAACAAACCACCTAATCAACCAACCAAACAATCAACCAACAACCCAATCAACCAACCAAACAATCAACGAACAACCTAACCAACCAACCAAACAATCAACGAACAACCTAACCAACCAACCAAACAATCAACAAACCACCTAACCAACCAACCAAACAATCAACAAACCACCTAACCAACCAACCAAACCATCAACAAACCACCTAATCAACCAACCAAACCTTCAACCAACAACCCAATCAACCAACCAAACAATCAACAAACCATCTATTCAACCAACCAAACCATCAACAAACCACCTAATCAACCAACTAACCAAACAATCAACAAACCACCTAATCAACCAACCAAACAATCAACCAACAACCCAATCAACCAACCAAACAATCAACAAACCATCTATTCAACCAACCAAACCATCAACAAACCACCTAATCAACCAACCAACCAAACAATCAACAAACCACCTAATCAACCAACCAAACAATCAACCAACAACCCAATCAACCAACCAAACAATCAACCAACAACCCAATCAACCAACAACCAACCAACACCAACCACCAACTAACCAATCAACGCCCAACATAACCTGACAATACACTACGTTGACATCAATGGCCAATACAATGCATTACAAAATGGGCGAGGAGTACAAGTATTTAATGTAACTTCCTCTGACTTCCACACATCTTCTTGTGCTATGAAATCACATGCGAATTCCTATTTCAATATATATACGTGTTCCCCCAGTTATGTCTACATTGCTGTGTGATTTCACATTGTATGATTCCGCCTCTTGAAGTGAGATTTCTCCAAGGAAGATCGGGTTGTGTTTTGTATGGTTTAATTTTGCGCCAAACAAAGATTTTAACTGCAGTGTTAAATCGATACTAATGCTTGGGCCAGAATCATGGACAACTATAAACGTTAATGATAAACTACAAACTTTTATTTACTGGTTCCTACAAGGAATAGTGGGGATAAAATGGTATGTCAGAATCACTGATGTAGAGCGCATGGAGAGAAACTACACATGATAACACATTGAATCCAGTTTATTTTTATACATTCATTGTCCCTGCATTTCTCAACATAATTTCCACCAACATTGATGCACTTATCCCATCGTTTTATCAGTCTTCCCAAACCGGCTGCATAGAACTGCGTGTTTTTTTTTTTTTTTTTGCTTCTTTTACCGGCCATCCCATAGAACTGTGTTACTTACTTATTGACTCGCCCTCGTAACGTTTTCTACCAGTTATGCACCGCTATACGGGACAAACATTTGTCGGCATAAACACTGACAACCCACCTTGGCGGGAGACATTTTGCGAATAACGCCGATGTTGAATGTGACGTGAAAACGTGGTTTAGAAACAGAGTACGCAGTTCTATGCAGCAGATTTGGCAGGACTAATAAAACGATGGGATAAGTGCATCAATGTTGGTGGAAATTATGATGAGAAATAAAGGGACATTGGTTCCGTCGCCCTGCTACTGAGTGAGTGCGTGGCGCGACTCTGTGAGCTGTGATATTCGCGTGGAATGATTTTACATGTCCGCTTTTGTTTGTACAGTGACCTGCATGTTTGGAACAATGGCTACGGCTGCTGCTGAATTGACTGTTTTGCCTTTTCGGTTCATGGGTGCATTTTTCAGGAGACTCCTGGGAGTCGGTGCTGGAGTTACGGAGTTCGTGCTTAATGCGACGCTTTCGGCGGGTCGCCATACGGATAGAGACAGAGCCATGTGAGAAAACCCGGGTCAATGAGGTCTTTCTGGTGACTGCCGATTCCATCGATGATGAACTGTGGTTTCAGAGGATGACTTTTGTGTTGGCATCCTGGTGGCGGTATTATGCAGTGTACCTGTGCGGGCTGTTGGATTGCCGAGACTCCTGTCTGTTCCACTTTTCACATTGGACAGTGGAGAGCATTTACTGGCACAGGAACGGAGCATAATGGGAACGACCCGTTGCCGTGAAGTTAGAATCTCGACTAACTAATTAACTAATAAAGGGACAATGTATGTATACAAATAAACTGGTTTCAAGTTGTTATCATATTTAGTAATTTTTCTAGTCATTTGTGACTTACTTATTAACATACCCTCGTATATAGTCAAACCTCGGTTTTCGTTGCCTTCGATTTTCGTTGATTTCGGTTTTCGTCGATTTTCTCCGCGAAAAATGTGTCTCGGTTTTCGTCGGTTGTCTCAGATTTCGTCGGCGTACCCACGAGAGCTGGCTACTAATTTTGAGAAAAAAAAAGAGACGCACACTTTCTTCTGCTCAGTTTGGCGTTGTTTCTCGTTGTGTGAGCATCACTTTCTAGTAAGTTAACTCTTTCCTGTTAGGTCCATCATGGAACCCCCCCAAAAAAAAGTTTCCAGAGTCAGCAGCCCTTCGGAGAAGAAGGCCAGGAACACGATCGAGTCGAAGAAGGAAATCATTGAAAAATATAAGGGCAGCATTAAGATTGCAAAGAATACCATGGACAGACAGAAAAACCAATGACCAAGTACTACAGGAGACAAATGAACATCGTATACTGATTAGAGAAATTAGACGTAGACAATCAAAATTTTTTGGACATGTTATGAGAAGGAATGGATTGGAGAACTTAGTGACAACTGGCAAGATCGAAGGGAACAGACCAAGAGGAAGACCGAGAGGAAAATACCTGGATGGCTTGGCCACATGGCATGGACGAGACAGGAACACTGAGCTGATCCACGACACTGGTGATCGAGTGAAATGGCGAGTCATGACCGCCCACGCTTTCCGGCATGGCACATGATTGATTGATTGATTAAGATTGCTGAAATGGGCTGCATGTAGATGTCGCCATCCACGATAAGTTCCACTGTGGCGAAAAAGGACGCAATAAAGGAGACTAATATAGCGAAAGGCGTGAATGTGCTAACGTAATAGAGATTGCAAACAATTGAAGATGTCGAACAGTTATTATTAATTTGGATAAATTAAAAAAAACCAAAAAAACAGCTAAATGGCGATTGTGTTTCGGAGCCGATCATGTGTGAAAAAGCCAGACTGTTGCAAGCTGATCATATTAAGAAAATGCATGGGACGAGTACTAGTGTACTTAGTGATTTAAAGGCCAGCAGAAGTGTTACTAGGCACGGCGAAGGTGCGAGTTCGGACACGTCTGCGGCCAAACAATAGTATTATACACCATAGTTATTCTCTATAATATATGTTTTAGGTATGGATTTTGGAGTTTCTGGAACGAATTCATTTGATTTACAATGATTCTGAGGAGCCTAGGAGCGTCTGGTCGAGTGGCTAGAAGGCCAGGATTCTCCTTCGGGAGACCTGGGTTCGAATCCTTGATAAGGCGTGGGATTTTTTTTTCTGTGGATGGCAATAAGAAAATCCTAACCTGCACAGTTCGCGGCAACTGCACTAGCCAGGCGGCCTTTATTCCTCAGACTCAAAGACCCCTCTGCCATACACCGCAAGGTACTATATTGGCAGTAAATGACAGTTCATGACATTGATTCATGTGGAAATAATTGCCTCGCTTTCGTCGGTTTCGGATTTCGACGATTGTTTTTGGGCAGTTTATCGACGAAAATATATATATATAGTAAAACCTCGATTTTCGTATATATATATATATATATATATATATATATATATATATATCTATATATATATATATATATATATATATATATATATATATATAATTGTCAGGTCGTAGATATTACTGAGCTACGGTATGACAGTAGCCGGTACTGTGTGTTTTCTATTAGCGCCGAATATTGGGCGGCGTTCACCAAACCCCAAACCCCACTTTATGCCATCGACTTCGGACGAAGGAGCGCAATTGGAAGGGTACAGGCCTTACTCTAGTGCGAGGAAATGCAACCTAGAGACTAATGTATGTTATTGCAGGGCAGACCAGGCCTTAAGTATTGGTCGGCAACTGGTCTAGGATCGAAACTCCGACGGCGTACAGTAAAGGGTGAAGTTTAAAAGCTCTTGCTGATTAGCCTTGCTGATCCGACAGCTACTGCAGCTTGTCTTGTTCGGACTTGGTGTTGCCTTTCCTCTGGAGTAAACCAGGCAGATCGAGAGAGGCATTAAATATTGGCAACACATGGTCTCTAAATTCAGCCCAGGCTCGTGTTATGCAAAGGTATAACTCAACCCTTGGTCCCGCCATAGGTTCAGCCACTACACCGGACAGTTGGACTAAAATGTTGGCCTCTCGTCCTTGACTTGGGGATGTAAATTACAAGTACTTCTGAAGTCGCGAGTGCGTTCGCCTCATGGCGAGAGACACTAGTAATAGGGAAAGCTAATTCACACGCAGAAATTTATCCAGTGCACTAGAAGTAGTAGCACGTGTATGGTCAACATTTGGTTCAAAGCGAGCGAACGCAAATATATATATATGTATATATCACATATATCACATTAAACGAACGTTTAAAATTGAACAAATTCATAAAGAATAGTCTGCAAGACAAACAGACAACTCCTCCAACCAGCACATAAATACCGAATTTCGCACACTCGCTAAAACTCCAACGAATACTTCAAACTTCAGTCGAAAAGATAAATGGTTAAATAACGTTCTCTCGGCACTCGCGAAGAGTTTGACAACCTGTTGCCTCCTCGACATATTCATCAGGGCGTCCTATAGTTACTTCTATATCCTGTTTGTGAATATACCCATAGCTATTATCCTAGCACGGTGTAATAACATAGCATTGTGAAAGTAAAGATAATACTTTAAGTCGGGTTTTTACATTTTAACAATAGTTTTAAATATTTGCCGGATCGATACTGTGTCCAGTTGGTTTTCAGTGTTCCGTTACTTCGCTGCGGGACTTTATATGGTTCATGAATTACCATATCGATTGTAATGTGGGAGTGTTATGAATATGTTACATATTAAGTATGATACTGGCAAGGGCGACGAAGCATATCCAGAACGCCGACTTAATCTTTGCTGTCAGAGCAGCAGGGTAGGTAATTGTGTTTGTGTTGATTTGCAAGCAAAGATGGTGACAAGGCTGTCTCTTCTTTTTCCTTCTTCCTCCTCCCCTTCTCTTTCTCCTCCTTCTCCTCTTCTTCTCCTACCTCCTCCTATCCTCTTATTCTTCTTCTTCCTCCTCTCCTCTTCATCATCATCATCATCATCATCATCATCATCATCATCATCATCATCATCATTATCATCTTCTTCTTCTTCTCATTCGTATTCTTCCCTTCCCCCTCCTCTTCTTCCCCTCATCTCCAACTCCTTCTTCTCTGCCCACCCCCCCCCCTCCGCTTCTTCTTTCTCAGCCTCTCGTGCCTAGTCTGAAGCATATATCTGTGATACGCTTCTCCACTCCCCTCTCTGATCTGATATTTTTGTGAAGATGATTTTACTTATATTATTATTTGCCCAGTTGTTTACGTTCTAGACATACATTTTTCCCTGTCTTTCTCTGTCCCGTTTGCCAGTGGTTTGTCACAATCTTTGTTATTGCTATTACCCGTGCCCCGTTCAACCCCAGAAGAGAAGTTGTATTAGGATCCATCCCGGCCTCAGATTAATAACCCTGTGAATGAATCAGGCACATTTCGGATATTAATTGTTTTTGTTGGTTCGCTCTCTTTGATTTTTGCGTGTGGATTAGCGTTCCCTATTACCAGTGTCCCTCGCCATCAGGCGAAGCCACCCCGACTCCTGAGCTACTTGTAAGTTACGTCTTCGCGTCAAGGACGAGAAGTCAACATATTTGTCCAGCTGTCGGGTTTAGGCTCAGTGTCTTTCCGCAGAGCGTCCTGCCGAAAGCGTCGCACAAAGCAGGAACTCCGTAGCTCCAGCGACGACCCCCAGGAGTCTCCAAGAAAATTGCACTAGCGAAACCTATCGACGTGGCCCGGAATCGACCCCACAACCTTCGGACCGCGAGGCAGGCGGCGTGAGCATTTGGCCACAGGGATTCCTATGTCTAATACTTCAAAATATAAAATAGACAAAGGAAAAACGATTTTACACCGGAAGTCAACCTAAAATACGTCACACAGATGGGCACAGATAGGCTTGTCTCAAGACCGCTTGATGTGCCCACGAGATCTAATTATAGAAGAGCCACACAAAGTCAGTAGGTGGATTTCTGCAGCCCGTTTCTAATCGCCTGTATTCCCACGTGTCTTTGCCTGGGAGCACAGGTGGCTGCACGTTCAACTGGTGACCTGGCGATTATCGGGAAGACCTGGCTCAAGAGTTGAACCCCAATGGTACTTATGTTGATGGCGGAGGTGATAACAACTAGAGCAGAGGGCTTGAACTGGCGCGACCGGGTGCTTGGTTTGACAAGTTCAGTCGATCAAGCGCGATCAGCTCGATACGACGGAGTTGTCGACCAACTGTCCCACATAAATATCCACCAACGAAGAAGCTACCTCACCAACCACATATTCAATAAATCAACCAAACAACCATCCAACCATCGAATTAACCATTCCACCAACCACCGACCAAATAAATTAACCAACAAATAAAAAACACAGCCATTACATATCTCAAATCAACCACCACCCACCAACTCAAACAAATACAACACAACTAGCTCCATCAAATGTAATCGTGGCCAATTAGATAAAAGCGCTCACTCTTAAACTTCCAATGTGTTGATGGCGAGGTAGCCGGTTCAACCCCTAAACCGATCAGTTGGATTCAAATGTTGACTTCTCGTCCTTGACTTGAGGTCGTAAGTTACAAGTACCTCAGAAATCAGAGAGGGTTCGCCTGATGGCCAGAGACACTGGTAACAAGGAAAGGTAATCTGTTACTGCCGGTCTCCGTGGCCAAGGCCTTGCGAAAGCGATTCGTGAGCCCTTACCTGCGTTCGAAACACAGCTGCGACCAATTTACAGCAGACCGCGTCGCGCTGTGTCTCAACGTGTTGGTATGGGAGCCGGTTGTTCAGAAAGCAATTGCAAACTACTGAACGTAAACTTGCCAAGACATCAACAACAGCAGTAAAATGCTGCTGTTGACAGCAATGTCATGTAAATAGGATATGCCAAAAAAAAAACAATCTGTTACTTCAATGTCCCGCAGAAGTAGTAAATCTTGTCGTACTCTCTATTTCTATAATGTCCCTCAGTTGTTGTAGATCTTTTTGTACTCTCTATTTCTATAATGTCCCTCAGTTGTTGTAGATCTTTTTGTACTCTCAATTTCTATAATGTCCTTCAGTTGTTGTAGGTCTTTTTTGTACTCTCTATTTCTATAATGTCCTTCAGTTGTTGTAGATCTTTTTGTACTCTCTATTTCTACAATGTCCCGCAGAAGTTGTAGATCGTTTTGCACTCTCTATTACTTCAATGTCCCACAGAAGTTGTAGATCTTTTTGTACTCTCTAATATTATAATGTCCCGCAGTTTTTTGCTGATCTTCGTGCACTCTCTGTTACTATAATGACCACCACTTGTTGTAGATTATTTTGCACTCTCTTTTCCTACAATATCCCGCAGTTGTTGTAGATCTTTTTGCACTCTCTATTAGAATAATGTCCCGTTGTTGTAGATATTTTTGCACTCTCTGTTACTACACTTTAAAGAAGTTGTAGATCTCTCTGTAACTACAATGTATAGCACTTGGTGTAGATCTTGTTGCACCCCCTGTTACTGCAATGTTCAGCTTTGCAGATTGCTTTGCACTCTCTGTTACTACAATGCCCAACAGTTTTATACATTTTGCGTTTTGAACTATCAATACTGTGTCCTCTGCATACTGCAGGTTAACGAGTGCACATTCACCAATAAACAGGCAACTGTGTAACATTGAAACAGATTGTCGGCAGATGCAGCTTTCTCACACTGCTCACGAGATACGATTCATAGTGTGCTGGTGTCGGTCGAAACACCCCTTCCTTGACAAGCAGGGTTAGTGAATGCTGGAGCGTTCTAAGTGAGAACATCGGGATCCAAGGCCATAGGGCCACCCAGGAACAGAGGGCCAGATGGAGTAAAAGAGTTAAAGGTAGTTATATATCTTTTATAGGACGCCGCAGTCAACCCCAGCATCTTTGGCTGTTTATGATTTCTTGGCAAGTTTACCTTCAGTAGTTTGCCATTGTTTCTGAACGACCGGCACACATACCATTGTATAAAAACCAAAACAAGGCAGTCTGCTGCCAACTCGCCCGTAGCTGTGTCTCAAAAGCGGTATGTTGGATTACGCATTGCGTCTGCAATCCCTTCGAAACAGAACCGGCGAGTAAAAGAGATATTGCGTGGGGATTATCTTATGTTAATCCAACTGACCGGTGTAGGGATTGAACCCACTACCTCGGCATCAGCACACATGATGTGTAAGAACTAGTGATCTTATATTCCTCATCTTGTGATATGCTGCTTTTGCTTGGTCGATTCTGTATATCATTTCTTTTAAAAGCCTTCCAGCTACTGTTATTCTAGTACAAACATAGATAAATACACTGACTTGTTTCAAATTGGCTTTCATAACACTTTGATATTGGATTTGGGAAGACTAGAGAAGCAAATAATCTTTTCAGAAAAAATGCAAGCTGCAGTTAGATGCCCGGGCCTTTCCTCACACAAAATAATGTGCAACGACACGCTCAACCAGACAAACACAGCACGCCTCTTCATGGTGGAGATAGAGAAGCACGCAATGGGCTATTAGACTTTCAAATCGTATGACAAAGCAAAATGTAACAGATAACTAGTATTCCACGCATACAGTGTAACAATAAACGTATGTAAATATATCAACCGCAAACTTCATTCTAGGGACGCAGGGAATAACAAGAGTCCATGGGAATATCGATACATGAAGCCCATAAGCGGGCACTCTCCCTCGACACCGCAAGGTACAAGAGGAACATGATGAGATGAGACTTCATTCTACTAAAAAGTGGACTGCGATAGTATGAACTTACATAACTGCGAAATTTAAAATAACTGGGAAATGTTAAATAATTGCAAAATTGTTAATAAATGCGAAATTTATTAGACACATTAGCGTGTGGTTTTGCGTAAGAACAAAGAGATGGGGATCCCTTCGTATCATCTGGTTGGAAATAATATGGACCTAAGACTACATCCGCTAGTGTGTTTTATGGTGTATGGATGGGTCTAGTTTTCACGTCTGCTGTCCGCGACAGGAATTGAATAATGTGACGTAGGTAACATCTGTGCGTGATGGCCGACTTATAAATAATATTCCAGGCTGGGGAGATACTTGCAGCGCGAATGTGTGTGCGAGTGAGTGAATACATTAGTGAGTGTATGTGCGTGTGTGAGTAATTTTTTTTATAGATGCGGTTTGTCTCGTTTTCTGCCAGTTTTTTTCAACTCGTTCGTCGCTGGTTTACTAAGATAGAGTGCAACAACAGGAGTATGGCACATGAGCCTACGACCTCCAGCATGAGAATGGAGGTGGAGGCAGTCACAGCGGCATTTCGTAGGTAAGAGGAGACCACTGCACACACAATGCTTTCATCGCGGGATCAAGGAGTATGCCTAGTTAGGTGGAGAAAGGAATGTTTCATGTGGAATTGCTCACCTCGCTTCAGAGGTCACAGATTTTGAGAATTGTATGGAGTTTTTGCCCTGTCCATGCGGGAGAGCGGGGGAATGACCAGGCTGATCGACTGGCAGGGAATGCGCCTCTTGGTGATAGATTGCCTATGGACGAAGGGGAGGTGGTCATGCGCCTGTGGGACCAGGTGGAGAAAGTGGAGGAACAGATTGAGAACCTTAATGTGGAAAAGGATGAGATTGCGGGGGATTGGCAGGGGTTCTGGTAGAATCTCAAAACTGAGAGGGAAGACCAGGAGAACTTTCAATCAGATAGTGGTGGGAACGATAAGTAGTGTGGCTCTTCGATGGCTGTTGATCGAGGGACGGAGCGCGTATGGGAATGTCCTGAATGCAGCGATGTCAGTTCTTAGCTCAACTGAACTCAACTCAGCTTTTAAAATTGGGTTGGTTGGTTGTTTGGTTGGTTAGTTACTTGGTTGGTTGTTCAGCCTCAATTAAATGTTATCTGTGACAAGTTGGGGAGTACCCTAAAAGAATCTAGAAACATTCTAGAAAGATGGCAGGAACACTGCAGTGGAATGTATGATATGAAAGACTGTGAGGATATGAATGAGATACATGAACCAATGACAGCAGAAATAACCTGAACCCTCATTAGATGAAATATTTTGGTGAATTAAGAACCTGAAGAGTGGTAAATCACCAGGATGTGATGAGACACCAGCTGAACTAATTAAAGCGGAAGGAGAAGAAAACATTCAAGACTGTCACGCATTATGTAAAAAAAGATATGTAATATGGTATATGTCCAGAAGATTGGAAGAGAACTATCTTCATCCCAATACCAACAATTTGCAACCTGAGTCCGTCAGGACTGTGTGCTATCCCCATATTTGTTTAACATGTACGCCGAAAATATAAAGAGAAATGTCAGAGATGATATAAACAATGAGCAATATGATTCCCTAAATATCGGCGGTCATGAAATACCAGAGATTC
This sequence comes from Cepaea nemoralis, assembly GCA_014155875.1. Classification (NCBI taxonomy): domain Eukaryota; kingdom Metazoa; phylum Mollusca; class Gastropoda; order Stylommatophora; family Helicidae; genus Cepaea; species Cepaea nemoralis. The sequence goes on along the minus strand of JACEFZ010017451.1, from coordinate 549,992 downwards.
GATATGCTGATGATACAGTATAACTATCCACATCTCAGAATGGTATAGAAAAACTTATAACCTCAACCCAAAAGAATAGTGAAAATCACACCATATATTTTACATTGCAAAAACAAAGATAATGTATACAGATACAACTAATATCGAGAAAGAAATATATGTTAATGAGGACACGTTGCAAGTGGTGAAACATTTAGAAAATCTTGGGTCATCAATTACCAACAATGACACCGTGAAAGAAATTAAAAGACGAATATCTATTGCTTTTAAAAAACTAAAACAACTGAATAAATTGTGGAGTGGGACAGATAGAACTACAAACATTAGATTTTTAAGAGTATGCATCGTTTCCATTGCAACCTACGTATGTGAGACCTGGACATTTATTAAACGAAGCTGAACAGCGCATAAAAGCCTCTGAATACAACTGTTATAGACGGGTTCTAAGAATATCTTGGATACAGAAAAGAACAACATCATCCAGACGACAAGAGCTGAATATTTAAGAATGTCGGCTACTAAAGACGATAAAACAAAGAAAATTGAAATATTTTGGTCACTTGAAACACCATTAAAGTTTCGAGAGAACGATAATGGAGGGGTATATGCCCGGGAAGTGGAAGGGGAAGGCCAAAGAGTATATGGGTGCAGGATGAGGCAGATGATCTCCAGACGGGTGTACTGGACGCAGGACATCTTGCTTATGACCGAGAAGTTTTCCGGACGGCTGTTATGAGAGCGAAATTCTGCAAAGTACATGCTACTGAATGAATTAATTGTTATTTTAGATTGGCCATTGTTATTTTAGAATGGACACTGTTATTGTAGATGGGGCAAAGGATCAAATTAACAGATCGATATTTTCAAACTTCGGCACAATACGAATACATAATTTGGGAAGCTGTAATATGTCAGAGTGTACATTACTGAACTCAGGTGCGCGACTAATATATGATACCGCTAATGTTAGTCATGTATTTATCTGCTGGACGTGTTAGACTGTAGGTATGGGGACATATTGTGACAGAGTTGATTCCATGTTAGTCATGTATTTATCTGCTGGACGTGTTAGACTGTAGGTATGGTGGACATATTGTGACAGAGTTGATTCCATGTTAGTCATGTATTTATCTGCTGGACGTGTTAGACTGTAGGTATGGGGACATATTGTGACAGAGTTGATTCCATGTTAGTCATGTATTTATCTGCTGGACGTGTTAGACTGTAGGTATGGGGACATATTGTGACAGAGTTGATTCCATGTTAGTCATGTATTTATCTGCTGGACGTGTTAGACTGTAGGTATGGGGACATATTGTGACAGAGTTGATTCCATGTTAGTCATGTATTTATCTGCTGGACGTGTTAGATTGTAGGTATGGGGACATATTGTGACAGAGTTGATTCCATGTTAGTCATGTATTTATCTGCTGGACGTGTTAGACTGTAGGTATGGGGACATATTGTGACAGAGTTGATTCCATGTTAGTCATGTATTTATCTGCTGGACGTGTTAGACTGTAGGTATGGGGACATATTGTGACAGAGTTGATTCCATGTTAGTCATGTATTTATCTGCTGGACGTGTTAGACTGTAGGTATGGGGACATATTGTGACAGAGTTGATTCCATGTTAGTCATGTATTTATCTGCTGGACGTGTTAGATTGTAGGTATGGGGACATATTGTGACAGAGTTGATTCCATGTTAGTCATGTATTTATCTGCTGGACGTGTTAGATTGTAGGTATGGGGACATATTGTGACAGAGTTGATTCCATGTTAGTCATGTATTTATCTGCTGGACGTGTTAGATTGTAGGTATGGGGACATATTGTGACAGAGTTGATTCCATGTTAGTCATGTATTTATCTGCTGGACGTGTTAGATTGTAGGTATGGGGACATATTGTGACAGAGTTGATTCCATGTTAGTCATGTATTTATCTGCTGGACGTGTTAGATTGTAGGTATGGGAACATATTGTGACAGAGTTGATTCCATGCGAAAAGATAGTCCGTGTAGAAGTAGTGATGGTGGAAGTAGTAATATTGATGCTGGGGGTAGTGTTGTTGGTGGTGGTGATTGTGGTAGTGGTAGTAGTAGTAGTAGTAGTAGTAGTAGTAGTAGTAGTAGTAGTAGTAGTAGTAGCAGCAGCAGCAGCAGCAGCAGCAGTAGTAGTAGTAGTAGTAGTAGTAGTAGTAGTAGTAGTAGTAGTAGTAGTTGTAGTAGTAGTAGTAGTAGTTGTTGTTGTTGTTGTTGTTGTTGTAGCAATAGTAGTAGTAGTAGTAGTAGTAGTAGTAGTAGTAGTAGAATTAGTAGTAGTAGTAGTAGTAGTAGTAGTAGTAGTAGTAGTAGTAGTAGTAGTAGTAGTAGTAGCAGCAGCAGTAGTAGTAGTAGTAGTAGTAGTAGTAGTAGTAGTAGTAGTAGTAGTAGTAGTAGTAGTAGTAGTAGTAGTAGTAGTAGTAGTATGATTATGACGCCGACGAAGACAAGAAAGAAGAAGATGATGATGATGCTGATTATAGTGATGATAGTGAAGACAACAACGAAAAAGAAGAAGGTGAGGATGATGATGGCGCTAACGACAATAATGCTTTAAATAAAGAAGAGAAAAATGTCGTTAGCATGTGAGTATTTTTATTATTTTTTTTCCCGCGTTTCCATCCTGTTTCAGGATATTGCAGTCAACATCAGCATCTTTCAGCTGTATGTTGATTCCTAGGCTAGATTACGCTCATCAGCACGCCACGGCTTTCTGAGCGACCGGCTACCATACTCTCATAAGGCACTGGCGCGACTCGAACCGCTTCCAATTCTCGTGCGCCCACGTCAACCACGAGATTTCTATTATTATTATTATTATTATTATTATTAATACTGACGTCATCGAGCGATACATTTAAGGCTTTCTGAAGATTGAAGTATCCCCAAGGATGACATTGCCTGCCCTATAAGAAGCTCCTTGACAGATGACCAGAAGGACACTCAAGATATCCCCTAAAATCGACGAGGACCATCGCAGCTGCAATACTTCATTGTTCGGGTCAAGAGGTAGCGGAATAATCCAGTCCATAGACCGAACTAGAGTTGTAAGGCTTGGAGTGTGTTGCTAGTGTCTCTAGATAAAGCTCTGTCGTCTCCCCAAAGACTGGAGACGGGGCCTGCGGAATGGGTGGAGACACACGTATACACAGAGGGACTCATTCACAATCACAATCACGTACACACACATATATACACATGCACTCGCACACAGTCACACGCGCACAAACACGCATTTATACAGCTCTCTAGCTCTTAAATGTCCAGTACGTGACGGCGGGGTATCGGGATCAACCCCTGCGCCGGTAAGCTGGACTTCTACGTTTTCTTCTCGTTCAGAATGCAGTCGCATACTAAAAAGTTAACTGCATGTCCTTAACATGAAGTCGCAATCAACCCAAGCATACATCAGTATCTATTTATGATCTACAAAACAAGTTTTACGCTTTTAACGATCATCATTAGGCTATCATCACGGGCCATGCCGATATGCGTGGTCATGTTTCGTCTTTTCACACGATCACCATAGTCCTGGATCACCGACAGTTGATTTCCAACCCTGGTCTCCATTTGACGGGGGATTTATGAAACTGCACGTCTCATTACCCTCTAAACCACAGAGCCGGTTAATGAATAAGTATTATTTCCAATATTCAATAATTATTAGTTCGCCGAAAACCTGAAGTCTTACAGCATAGAGTGTTAACAATAAGATGTATTCATACATACACGCTTCATGTTTAATGTACAGTAAAACATAATTTACAGCGCTCTTCAAACAACAGTATTCGTGGCACTTTGCCGTCTTGATAGATGATAGTTTGTAAAATGAAGTTATACCTCTCTATAGCACAAATCCTGAGAGACTGTGTTATCCATTTAACATGATCTCTCTCTCTCTCTCTCTCTCTCTCTCTCTCTCTCTCTCTCTCTCTCTCTCTCTCTCTCTCTCTCTCTCTCTCTCTCTCTCTCGGCCTGCCTAGTTGACTCCATGGGAAATGTGACACCAATACGTCTTGAACAAGCCAAGCAGCAGAAGCTGCCAGATCAGCATAGCAATGCTCTAACTGTCCACCTGTCGGAGCTTCGATCATAGAACGGTTGCCGACCAAGGTTTTAGCCTAGTCTGCCCTGCCATGACATTTAGTCGGTGCAATTCCTACCACTAGGGTAAGGCGTGTACCCTCCAAATTGCACTCCTCCGCCCGAAGCCGTTGGCACAACGTGGGATGTCGGGTTTGGTTAGCGCTGTCCGAAATTTAGTGATAAGAGAAAACAGGTAGTACCGTCTTTTGTCATTGTGAAACTGCATCCCTGGTCCGCGCCATGGGTTGTAACTATTATGTCTGTTTTATAGCATACTGTAGCAAACTATTGTTATGACGGCCAGGTGCCAGCAATGCAGGGTAGGGGTATACAAAGGCAAAGATTAGTTTCATTTTCGTGTCAGGGCTTGCGGATGTACAAGGAAATGAGCAGGCCACTGGGAAAGGCGGACGAGCCATGGACCAGGCTGATATACTGAATGCTCTACGAGAAGACTTTTGCGAGAACCAAGTGATGACTGTCAGTCTACAGCCATGGTCAGACTGCGAGAATAGCAAATTAAAAGAGGCGTGACCATACAAGAACATTAAGCAGGAAGCCAAAAAAGCTAATAAACCAATACAGAACTGGTGTCGTGAGCCGCTACACACTGCGGGATTTACTGAGGAGGGGATCCGAGCATTTAAGGAGTGAATGGCTCGATGTGCAATAAGGATGATCTGTCGACTAACTAACGGGGAAGTAAGGCACTATCTCCAGCCCGCTAGCCTATGGGACACGTTTGGGCAAGGAACACACGTGCATCCCCCAAACCAGTATTACGTGAAACCATTAATCAAGTGCTAACTGGAGGTGAAGAGCATCCGACAGATAGTTGTCGGTTATGGCCTCAAGTTTCACGACGGTAGTTAGAGGTTCTCTTTATGGAGATAAAGACTGCGGTCATCGACCAGTATGGTCACTGCAAAGAAGGAAAGCAATAGCAAGCTAACTTCTTTAACTGGTACGATATACCAGATAAACCCCAGGTTGTACTTACGATATACCACACAAGCTTCAGGGTGTACTTGTTACGATATATACCAGATACGCCTTAGTAGTGTACTTGTTACGATATGCCAGATAAGCTTCAGGATGAATTTGCTACGTTACACATCATGAGCCTCAGGGTATACTTGTTACGATACACGCAAGAAGCCTCTGGGTGTGTCAATGAGAACGTTACTTGGTTTTTTACCACACACCCAGCATGCCTCGTGTAAAAAAGTCTTTTCTTTAACTTTCACACAAGTCCACACATTCGTATCCCCCCCCCCCCGACTTTATCGACTGTATTCCATTTATGCAATATTTATGGTTATAACGCCAGTAACATTGGGTAACATATGAAATCTGAGACATAAACTCCCCGAATCTATCATAACCTACATGTATAAGAGAGCCAGTAAAGAGCAGGGGCTGGAGAGGGATATGAAAGCAAACGCGGCAATGGGGAAACATTGAAGATTTGTGAACTTTTCTTTACATGTCAAACTTTGTCAATTCTTTTTGAATGAGGTTGTGCTTGCAGTTAAGGACGCGGGAATAAATCGGTTAAGTTAATAATTGTTCATTGACAAGAGTTGGGAAATTTCAATTTGTAAAGTCCCTTCCATAGGAAATCTACGGCGTAAAGAAATACACGCAAAAAATATTAACCTGGTGAGGAAAGATAAGAAATAAGGTTTATTGTGCGGCTAGACTGAAATAAAGGATAAATAATAACGGATAATTACATCCGGGGCAGTACAAGGTGAAGGCTGTCGGACTGAAGATACAACCGTCGCTGTGAGAGGAAAATATCATGTGCCATGCCGAATGACTTAGATGTGTTTGTTTCTCTACAGATGATCTGTGGCGAAGGAGTTACGAATGCAGTTTGTAATCTCGCATCCATTCATCCATCCATCCATCCATCCATCCATCCATCCATCCATCCATCCATCATGTGCCATGCCGATAAGCGTGGGCGGTCATGTTCTGCCATCTCACTCGATCACTAGAGTCGTGGATCAGCTCTGTGTTCCTGTCTCGACAATGCCACGTGGCCAAGCCATCCAGGTATTTACTTCTCGGTCTTCCCTTGGTCTCTTCCTTCGATCTTGCCAGTCGTCACCAAGTTCTCCAATTTATTTCTTCTCATAACATGCCCAAAAAATTTTGACTGTCTATGTCTAATGTCTCTAATCAGTTTACGATCTTCATTTGTTTCTTGAAGGACTTGTTCATTGGTATTTCTGTCTGTCCATGGTATTCTTTTCATTTTCCTCAGAAACCATATTTCCACAGCCATCAGCTGTTTTTCAGCTTGACTGCTTATTGTCCAAGCTTCACATCCATACAAAAGTATAGGTTCTATGTAGCACTTCAACACTCTTTTTCTCGTTTCAATTGATCTTTTTATTGGTCAGCATGTTTTTCATCTTGCAAAAGGTTACCTTCGCAATGGCAGTTCTTGTTCTAATCTCCTCAAGGCATCTCCCATCAGATGTTATGACTGTTTCAAGATAACTGTATCGATTCACTTGCTTAAGAATATGCCCATTTACTCGCATACCACGTTCGGAACACAGCTGTGGGCGATTTAGAAGCAGACTGCCGTGCAATAAACTTTTATTTATTAATAATGAACTGCATTAAGAACAGACTGGCACCTAGTCGTCTTGCAGACGATAGTTTGTTACCCTGTGCCCTAAAAAGGCCTAATAACTACACCCAGACCAGGTATGGAGGTATACCTCTCTATAACACAAAGCCTGAGCTATATTGTAGAGACCATGTCATGCCCATGCAGCAGGATCCCTCCCACGGCGTGCCTTGTTCAACCCAGAGGAAAGGTAACACCAATACATCTGGAACAAGACAAGCTGCAGAAGCTGTGGGATCAGCAAAGCAATGCTCCAACTGTCCAGATTTTGGAGCTTCGATCCTAGACCAGTTACCTACCAAGACTTAGGGACTGATATATAGTCTTAGCTTGCATTTCCTTACACGACGATAAATCATGCAGACGTCCAGTTGCGTTCCTCCGTCCGAAGCACAATGTGGGGTGTCGGGTTTGGTGAGAGCTGCATTAAGAACATTACATATCAACTAATATGGGAGAGTATGTCTTGTCTTCCAAATTCGAGCATAAAAGTTTAACAAATGTATATACTCCCTATACTAAACGTGATATTCAAAGACCACTGAAATATTGAATTCTAAACATTACAACTCAATGTTAACATTTAACACTTAGTCGAGTCTTCAAAATAGCGCCTTCTCGTTTTTTTAAGGTCCAAACTACAAAACTAAACCCAATATCCACTCGCGACTGAAGAAATGAATTTTAACATTAAAACTCAATATACCATTAAGATT
>JACEFZ010017451.1:492500-537500 GCA_014155875.1 Cepaea nemoralis | reverse complement strand
ACTAAAGGTCGCTAATATGGTCAAAGTACTTCAGTTTCCGAGACGCTATACTATTTATGAGCTGGTTTATAATATAAACATTTGCACTAAAAGTTTAATAACTGGCTGGCACCTGACCGTCTTAACAGACGATAGTTTGTTACATTGTGCTTCAAAAAAGATCATAATAACTACAACTCATGACGGTAGCGAATGTGACTGAAAATTCGCTCGGTAAATGTGCGTCTTTAATGGATGGATGTGAACACATGGTCATTTCCACCATCACGCACCATCTGGCGTTTGACACGTTCAGTGTATGACCTGTCTGCAAGTTAAATATATGTTATATTAAAGTCTTGTGAAAGACCTACAATACATAGAAGTCTAAATGTTTAAACGCAAGAGGGGTGATTTTATTACACCGGGTTTTATTCCTTATGGCTCGGAATCTTTCCGCAAGGCGGACTGCCCAGAGCGTGGCATAGAACACTAACTCCGCAGCTCCAGCGACGACCCCCAATGTGTCTCCATGCAAACCTAACCGAATCACCAGTCCGGAATCGAACCCACAACCTTCGGAGGGCGAGCCAGGCGTATTAACACTTCGCCATGGACAGTCCGATATATAAATACAATTAACATATGCAATAGGCTAAACGTCTTTATAAAGCTGTTGCGTACCACACGTTTACAGATAATACAACAAATTAATTCTACTAACTGATTCAGCGCCAAACAATAAGTAGGTTTCCACAAAACATAATACACGATCAAACGAGCAAGTATTATAATGGGAATTTCCGTTCACTGAGCACTAAAATTGCAGCAGATAAATGAAACGAACAAATAACACCACGACCCTATGGCGTGATATATCCTTCTGTCTAAATACCAGGTTGCATCTGGCTATATATTATCCTTCTTCGTTGAATATGTTAAAATATAAAGCTATAAGAAGTAATTAAGTTACGAAACTGACCATTCAAGAAGAATATAGAACAAACATCCCAGGTGTCACAGCAAAACAGAAATGCGCCCTAAAATTTGGGCTCAATTCTTTCGAATGACGAACGGTAGCAATTATTTATCTCAACTTGGAGATAAATTCACGCATCTATACTATGTTACATTCTGTATCGGAAATGAGGCCATGTGTGACAAACTGGGAACTGGAAAGGCTGGAGTATTTGGTCGCATGCACGAGCAATCACCAATGAGATCCTGTTTTTCTTTCCCTTTCATGATTGTGTTCCGTGTTTTTAATTCAACACTGGAGGGGAAAAAGATTAATGGCGGAGCTGTGGTCGTGGTAGTGTCAACTGTAGTGGGTAGTCATAAGTGTGTGTAAATGTGTGTATGGGTTGAGGGGGGTGGGGGGGGGGGGGGGGGCTGATATGTGCATTTTGTGAGGGAAGTACTATGTGTGTGTGAGTGTTTGTGCCTGAGTGGTTACAGGTGTCAATGACAAGTGAGGAAAAGCGTGTGAATTTTACACTTGTCGGGTTAAATTGTAGGTCAAAGGGCACAGTGAGAAATGCCAGTGATACGTGGTGCTGGGGAAGTGGAGGGGAGAGACGAAGAGTGTTTGTACATGCATACAAATATGCAGAAGGAACTCAGTTACACGGATACAGATGTATATACTGACGTACATTAGGGCCACACATGCATACAACTAGTAGAGAGAGAGAGAGAGAGAGAGAGAGAGAGAGAGAGAGAGAGAGAGAGAGAGAGAGAGAGAGAGAGAGAGAGAGAGAGAGAGAGAGAGAGAGAGATTGGGGCGGGGGTGGCAGCGAAAAACAGACAGACAGACAGACAGACAGGACAGACAGACAGACAGACAGACAGACAGACAGACAGACAGACAGACAGACAGGCAGGCAGGCAGGCAGGCAGGCAGGCAGGCAGGCAGGCAGACAGACAGACAGACAGACAGACAGACAGACAGACAGACAGACAGACAGACAGAGAAAATATTCATTAATGTACACATCTAGGAGAACGCACAAGAAAATCAACAGTACAAACATGTTTACTTTATGTAGAAGCTAGATGTGAGCAATCAATATTTTTGGGGCCAATTTTATGGAGAAATTAGATGGGAGCAATCAAGATGTTTTGGTGTCATTTTTATGGAGAAGAGAAATTAGACGGGAGTAGTCACGATGATTTAGGCACATTTTATAGAGAAATAAACTAGAAAACTCGGAGGCAGCTGGCGAACTTGATGGGCAAAGCGGAATGGGAAGACAACGAGATAAACATCTGCAGGTCATAAATGTAACACAGACCCGAACGTGATCGCCCGTGATCGCGTGTGATGACAAAACATGATCGCTCATGACTATCGGCAAGGCACATGATGATATTCTAAAGTTACAATCTGAAAGCTCTTTAATGGTGAATATCAGTGGCAGGTAAACGATTCGTTTCAATTCAATTCCATTCAATTCAACTTTATTTTCAATGGGTTACAAATTGGGCACGCGGGCCCGTCTTACATTCGGCCCTTCCAATCACCATCTTTCGTTCATCAATAGTGCATGATACATTCACATAGGAAAAAGAAACACTGTCAAATGGATGGTGTAAACATAAACAATGCATATTACCATGTTATGAGATACATCCCAAATCCACCCACACATCCCACACCCACCTAAATAACCCCCACCCAACAAACATCTCCACCCAACATCCCCCACCCATCCACCATTTATTGTTATTATTATTACCCAGCCACATTTATTTCCTAAGACGTGTCTAGTATCTAATTCAATCTGAATCGACCAGGTTCGTGAACAAATGCCCACATGGCTGGCCTAATATGTCCCAAAGTTGTGTCCCGCTGTGGTTGTGAGAGTTGACACTGTCATCACTTTTTGTGTGCCGGAGAACACAGAAAAACAGGTGGCCAGTCGTTCACAGGCGACGAGTCCAGGCAGTGTAGTGTTAAAGAGGTCACTGTAAGAGTTCAATTCCTTGGTTTAGAGCAGGGGTCACCAAACTACGGCCCGCGACGTCATTTCATCAGGCCCGCCGTCGGTACTCGAACTTGCTTGATATGACGTATGGAACACGAGAGGTTGTGATACAATTTAAATGTAAATATTATGTTTAGAATAATAGGAGATCTTCACACGTGCGGAGACCTCCTGACGGCTATGTGTCTTAAGTGTACTATTTTAAATTATGCATTACTGTATCTAGATTTTATTGTTTATTGTAATGTCTGCTTATTTCGCGCCATCCCAAGTCCTTCCCTGGTTCGTGGTAGCACCACCTACGTAATGACGTTACCATGGTTTCCATGGCAACACACACACACACACACACACACACACGCGCGCGCGCGCGCGCAGCGCGCGAGCGCATCTTTCTCTTCCCCAGATGCGTCCGGCTGTCAACAGAGGTCCGATGCTCCAGAATTATTTATTTTTTGGCCAGGCATCCATTTTATAGGTATGTAACTTTGTTTAATAATGATAGGTAAGTGAACTACAAGTGTGAATAGAGGCAATACACTGGCAAACATAGCATAAAAATACCATAGAATCCTCGTGCTAATACGAAAATATTATCCCCAGCTCAGAAGAATTCCCCGGTCAAGGTGTTCATCGAGCTGGTCTCTAGGCCAGTGTTTTTCAACCTTTCTGCTGGAGCAGATCCTTACGCAAATGTTTACGTTTCTCAGGTAACTTTGAGATGATCCAAGTGTCTATACTACTTTACATAATAAACCAGATGGGCAGAAATGTTGCATTTAGGCGATTTCGGTCTGTCTTGGCAGAACCCCTGGCTGTCACTCGCGGAATACCTGTTGAAAAACCTCTGCTCTATTTAGGCCAGCCCTATTTAGATATTTTGCAAACCTTATTATGTGATATATTCTATTACCAAAGGTATCTATAAACTTTATATGTACTTTTGATGAGCCGTAGCTTCACCTGTGACCCCTAGTCCTCTGCTTTTCCTGTGTTTCAAAATGATTTTAATTAAATTTCTAATTCAATGACTTTTTCATTTTGAGATCCCGTGTACTTCACCCTTCATTGTGGCTACTAAGAAAAGAAAAGTGGACGCCGAGTGTCGCGTTTTCAATTAAGAATGGGGAGTAAAGTACTTCTTTGTGGAAACAAAGGACCAGAAAACCAATTGCGTGATATGCAGCGAAAGTGTTCCTGTTTTGAAAGAGTAAAATCTTCGGCGTCACTGCGAAACAAAACATCTATCAACATATACACAGTTTTCTGGAAAGCTACGCTCTGAGAAATATGAGTCCATGAAACGTGGTTTAGAAACACAAAGAGATCTCTTCACGAGAATGTTTGCTGAAAATGAATCTGTCACTCGTACAAGTTACAAAATAGTGCATCAGATGGCAGAACGAGTAAACCCTTTACTGATGGCAACTTCATCAAAGAGTATATGATGAAAGTAACAAATGACTTGTGTCCTGAGAAAGCCGATTTGTTTTGAACTATCAGCCTTTCGGCAAGTTCAGTTGTGCGAAGAACAGTAGAACTTGGAAAGAACATAGTGCTACAGATACGCGAGAAAACTATGAACTTTTCGAGGTATTCTTTGGCTCTGGATGAGTCTACTGATTTCTCGAGTACGTCACAACTTCTCGTGTTCATTCGTGGTATCAATTTGGACTTTCAGATAACGGAAGAGTTGGCATCCGTTTGCAGCATGCATGGAACAACAACTGGAAAAGACATTGTCATGCAAGTGTAAAAAGTTTTGCAAGACTATAACCTTCAGTGGAATCAGCTTCGAGGTGTTACAGTTGATGGAGGAAAATATATGGCTGGAGTGAGGAAAGGTCGGATGGGGAAGATCGGGACTCAGTTGGAAGATTTGCAAATTCCGGGCGCTCTGTTCATACACTGCATCATACATCAACAAGCAATCTGTGGGTAGGACTTAGATATTTCTTGTGTACTGAAACCAGTCGTTTCTGCTGTGAACTTCATTCGATGACATGCACTCAGTCACCGTCAGTTCCAGGATTTTCTTGAAGAAATTGATTCTGAATTCTGTGACTTGCTTATCACACATCAGTGAGGTGGCTCAGCTGCGGTAAAGTCCTGTTTCGTTTTTACAAGCTCCGAAATGAAATAGATGTTTTCCTCACTGAAAAAGATAGAGCTGATCCACAGCTGTCAGATCCTACCTGGATGTCACAAAGTTGTCATCTTTGGTCGACATCATATCCCACATGAATAAACTGAATTTGAAACTTCAGGGAAAGACAAACCTCGTCTGTGATCTCTACAGAATCATCAAAGGATTTCGGAGAAAGCTGTCAGTGTTTGCAGCACAACTGGAAGGAGAAAACTTTTCTCATGTTCACAGTTTCAAAGGGTTTTGCGTTACAATCGCCGAAGATGTCAACCTCGATTTTCCGAAGGAAAAAACAATATTCGTGACTAGAAAAAGCATTTTTTGGAGAGATTTTCAGATCTTGACAGAACTGAGAGTGACATTTGTCTGTTCTAGAATCCGCTCAATGGTAACCTTGATGATGTGCCAGTTGAACTACAGTTAGAGCTCATTGATTTGCAAGCAAACGACTTGTTGAAAGAGAAGCACATAGAAGGAACACTTGTTGAATTTTACCGCTGCTTATCTGATGTTGAGTTTCCAAAACTGAAGAAATTTGCCGCTGGTATGGCACCAGTGTTTGGAACAACTTATGTCTGTGAGCACACGTTTTCAAAAATGAAGTCTGTGAAGTCAACACATCGAACGAGAATGATTGATGAACATTTGATGAACATTCTCTTGATTGGATGCAACTATCCCAAACCAAACATTGATGATATCTTGAAAGCCAAATATCAGTTTCACAAATCTCACTAACCGTCTTTTGCTGCTTAGTTTGTGAGATTCGGGTATGTGCACATAAGGTCTGATCTAACTATCTTTTTGCTAACGTTGCCTTCTTTGATAACATTTTTAAAGTAAATAAATATGTTGGTTGTCTTTGTTTTTGTATGCATTGCACACCACTCACCCATGATTAACTTAGATTTTTGTCATTTTTACCAGAGCTTTTGTTCTGGCTTGCAAGTATTGTTAAAGTTAGTTGCATATCCTTTACATGACGTTTGCAGTCAACACCAGCATTGTTTGCTGTTGTTGATGTCTTGGCAAGTTTACGTTCAGTAGCTTGCCATTGCTTTCTGAACGACCGGCACCCATACCATAGCGTAAAAAACCAGCGCAACTCGGTCTGCTGCCAAATCGCGCGCAGCTGTGTTTCGAACGCGGGTATACGGGATTACGAACCGCGTCAGTAATACCTTTGCCACGGAGACCGGCGTAAGTATTGTACAGAATGAGTATCCGGCCCGCGCTCGTCATTTTGTCAGTTATCCGGCCCGCCGTGAAAAAAGTTTGGTGACCCCTGGTCTAGAGGAAGTGTAGAGTTGTTCTTGTTAGAGTTCAGTCCCTTCGTTTAGAAATGTCAAAGAAATCTGTGTCCAAGTTGCTACCCTTCGTTTAGCGATACCGGGGACGTACATTACAACTCACTTCCGACGCTGCTCAAGGCATTATCAACGCAGTTTCTCTATCAACTCTGCTTAAGCAACCCGATATTGTTTTTTTTTTTTATTATTGTTGCGTATCCATTACGGGACGTTGCAGTCAACACCAGCATTTTCCAGCTGCTGTTGATGTACTAGGCAAGTGTTACGTTCAGTAGTTTGCCATTGCTTTCTGAACGACCGGCTCCCATACCAGCACGTTATAACACAACGCGGCACGGTCTGCTGCACAAATCTGTCGCAGGTGAGCTTCGAACGCCTGGTACCCGGTTCACGAAACGTTGCTTGACTTCGGTGATCGGATGAGAACCGGTATTTTCAACATGGTATGGTCGTAGACATAACCCGATATAGCTTGTTAAATTTTCAGTCCAGCACGACTAATAAGTAGCAACGCGCACCCTACTACTTCAGTATAGACAAGGAAGTTACAAGTTTGTTGCACATCATTTACAGGACGTCGCAGTGAACCCCGGCAATTTTTTTTTTTTTGTTTTTTTTTTTTGCTGTTTGCATTTTGTTTGAAAGTTTACGTTCAGTAGTTTGCCATTGATTTAAGAACGACAGGCACCCATATCTTTGAACGAAAACCAACGCAAGGTGTTCTGCTACCAAATCGCCGGCAGCTGTGTTTCGAACGTGTGTGGGGTTACGAATTGCGTTCGTAAGACCTTCGCCACAGAGCCGGTTAGACGAGGGAAGGTCATGTAAATAATAACGTACTTTGGACCTGGTTTTCGATTGTTATACCTCACTAAGCGATTCAGTGTTAAAAATGATAACACGATATAACTGACTTAAGTCTTGTGCAACAGCGTCTGTCGGTGCATATTTGTGGGCACTTGACTTTGTAGTGAATCGGCGCAGAATTCCAGGACCTGCGATCGACTAAAGGCTTTAGATTATACACTGTTGGATTAGCTGAAAGCTTTTATAATTACTGTAGTCTGAATTAGTTACTGTGTGTATCGGAGTTAGGGTCTTTTGGTTAGAGATTAAGTCAGAGAAATCACTGTCGGAGTTCATTCCCTTTGTAGTGTAGAGAGGCCACTGTGAGAGTTAATTCCCTTGGTTAGAAATGTTGCCAAAGAAATCTTTGTCCGAGTTGCGACCCTTCGTTTAACGATATCGGGGACGTAAATTATAACCCACTTCCGACGCTGCTCAAGGCATTATCAACGCAGTTCCCTATCAACTCTGCTTACGCAGTCCGCTATAGCTTGTTTAATTTTCAACCCAGCCCGACTAATACGTAGCTACGCGTACCCAATTACTCCAGTGTAGACGGAGAAGTTAGAAGTTAGTTGCATATCATGTACAAGACGTCGCAGTCAACCCCAGACTTGTATGTGGCTGTGTGTGATTTCTTGGCAAGTTTACGTTCAGTAGTTTGCCATTGCTTTCTGAATGGCCGACACTTATACCATTTAATGAAACTAACGCATGCAGCTGTGTTTCGAACGCGGTATGCCGAATTACGAATCGCATTCGTAAGTCCTTTGCTACAGAGACGGCTAGACGAGGGAAGGTCGTGTAAATAATAACGTACTTCGGACCTCGTTTTCGCATGTTATACCTTGCAAAGCGTGTAAGTGTTAGAAAGTATAACAAGATATAGCTGGCTTAAGTCTTGTGTAACACCGTCTGTAGGCGCTTATTTTTTGGGCACTTGACTTTGCAGTGAATTGGTGCAGAATACGAGGGCCTGCGATTGACGAAAGGCTTTAGATTATACACCGTTGGATTAGCTGAAAGCTTTTATTATTACTGTAGTCTGAGTTAGTTGCTGTGTACGTCGGAGTTTCCGTCCTTCGGTTAGAGATTGAGTCTGAGAAATAATTTTCGGAGTTCAGGACCTTTGGTGTAGAGGTAGTGTTAGATAGGTCACTGTTAGAGTTCATTCCCTCAGTTTAGAGGAAGTGTAAGAGAGGTCACTATTAGAGTTTGTTCTCTTGGTTTAGAGGAAGTGTAAGAGAGGTCACTATTAGAGTTTATTCCGTTGGATTAGAGGTAGTGTATGTAGAAAGGTCACTGTTAGAGTCCATTCCCTTGATTTAGAGGTAGTGTAGAGACATCACTTTTAGAGTTCAATCCCTTGGTTTAGAGGTAGCGCAGAGAGGTCACTGTTCATTCCCTTGGTTTAGATGTAGTGTTAGAAAGGTCACCGATAGGGTGTATTCCCTTGGTTTAGAAATGTCAAAGAAATCATTGTCCGAGTTGTGACCATTTGTTTAGCGATATTGGGGACGTAAATCACATTTACTTCAGAGTGGGTTCTCCTGATGGCGAGGGACACGAGGGAAAGCTAATCCATGCGCATATATCAATCTTGTGTTGCCTACGATCGAGTTCAAAGCGAGTATAACAGAACACTTAACGATGACCATTAAGAAGAAATAGAACACTTTACGACGACAAGCAACAAGAAAAACATTGTTCTCGGCCACGAAACCACCGTCCACATAATCCAAAGCCACCGACTCAGAAGACGAGCATTGACTTGAAGTTGAATTAAATTTATTCCAAGCCCGAACCTCGCCTGAAACTAACCGACCATACTGTGGCAAGCGACACGGATGCCTCATAAATATGAACGAGTGATTGAGTTGAGGTGTATGTCCCGGCTGTACATGATAAGACAAATTATGAGTGTGAAATTATCAGACCCACAGCTAGACATGCCCAGGGGAGGTTTATATAACAAGAGATTGGTAGGATGTCCGTGGAAAATCCTTACATGGCTTGCCAAATCATGACAATTGTCAGTTGGAGATGGCGAAAATAAGGCTTAGAACACAATGTAAAAATTTTACTCAGTAAAAATAAGAAAATGTAAGTGGACTGACCAATAAAAACATTTGCAACGAGAAAAGAGTGTTGAAGTGCTACATAGAGCTTGTACTTTTGTATATATGTGAAACGTGGGCAATGAGCAGACAAGCTGAAAAACATTTGATGGCTGTGGAAATGTGGTTTCTGGGGGGAAATGCAAAGAATACAATGAAGAGATAAAGAAACCAAAGAGTAATTCCTACAAGAAACAAATGAAATCCGTAAAATGATTAGAGAAATGAGACGCAGACATTCAAACCTTTTGGAGCACATTATTAGAAGACATAAACTTAAAAACTTGGTGACAACTGACAAGATTGAGGGGAAAAAATAAATGGAAGGCAGAGACGTAAATACCTGGATGACTTGACTACATGGCATGGTCGGGATAAGAACATAGAGCTGATCCACGACTCTGGTGATTGTGGAAGAAGGCGAGAGATGACCACCTACGCTTCTAGGCATGACACATGATGATGATGATGATGATGATGATGATGATGATGATGATGATGATGATGATGATGATGAAGTGGAGAATCATTAAAACAAGATAGAGGCGATGCGCATCTGGACAGTCTGTTATACAGAGGATAGAAAACTGGACAGAGACATACAAACTTCTTCTTCTTCTTCTTCGTTCATCCGGAGTTTTTTTTTCGGATGTGATTGCGTTGTGCCTGTTTACAGCAAAGCTGCGTTCTTGCGCCGTTAGGCCGACACATCCGACTTCTGCGGGCGAGACATACAAACAAGAATACAGAAAGCAAACAACATAGACTATCAAATACTACTTATTCATAATCATCAATCAATCAGGTGCCGTCTTCACAATGAGGGTTGGCTGCAATGGATCTCCAACACTGTCTGTCTCTCGTCCTGACTGTACATTCTGTCAGATTGCTGTTCGTCCATCTCTTGATTTCCCTCTTGTATCGTTGTCTACCTCTTCCTAGCTGGTCTTCAACCTTACCCTCCAGTATGGTTTTTATAAGACAACACTCAAACATTAATGCATACAAACAAGAAGCTGAAAGATGCTTTATTTGTCCAACAAGCTATGTTACAAAATCCAGAAATGGACAGTCCTAGAATTCCCGGGGGTATCATCGCTGGAGCTAAAGATTTCGTACTTTGTGCAATGCTCTCAGCAAGGCACCTGACGTTCTGTAGAGATGGATCAAGCCAGATGGGGTAATACCCGATGCAATGAAATTAAACTCTCTCGGTTGTAGTACGTTTTTTTATATTTTACTCCTAGAAATATACAGACGTAAAAGCACATTATGTGAGATGAGATGCATAAGAAACGCGGCTGGAAGAAAACGAGATGAGATAGAGAGACACATGAGAAACTTAGAACAAGTATAGGGATAACACCGATTACTGACGTCACAGAACAGCGAAGAATTAAATGGTTCGGACATTTAGTTTAGAATAAGAACAAACCAGCGGCTAGAGCGTTCTACGCGAGAACATCGGGATACAAGGCGAGAGGACGACCCAGCATGAGATGGTTAGATAGATTAAATGAGGTATTGATGAAGTCAAATATGAGAGCAGAATCAGCAAGAAAGGTGAAACACGGAAAATTGTATTCACCTCCTCTCTGCGATGCTTCACGGCAACTGCGGGAGGACAAAAGAAGAAGAGAACAACAAGAAACATGACAAACGAAACATAGAATATTACATCTGATTTCTCTCTGACACTTCACGGGAAAAGCATTATGACTACAAAAGAGAGAAGAAAGATATAAAATAATACAATTCTTCGGCAAAGTCCCACTATTATTAACACCGACATTAAGTTGGATGTAAACGATGTCTTCTCGTTCAGAACGCACTTTCAAAGTATTGATCCTAAAATTGCTATGAAATCAACCTGGGGTTGATAGCAACATCCCAGACAAGTCATGCAGCCTATTTTAATTCGTTTTGTTAACTGACCTGGAGTAGGCACTGGGGGTCTCGTGTCTACGCTTCCCTCTGTCACATGACATGATAATGACGTTGTTCTGTTTGTCTGCCTGTCTACCTACCAACCTACCTACCGTCTTACCTGTCTGCCTGTCTACCTACCAACCTACCTACCATCTTGCCTGTCTGCCTGTCTATATACCAACCTACCTACCATCTTGCCTGTCTGCCTGTCTACATACCTACCATCTTGCCTGTCTGCCTGTCTACCTACCTACCATCTTGCCTGTCTGCCTGTCTACATACCAACCTACCTACCATCTTGCCTGTCTGCCTGTCTACCTACCTACCATCTTGCCTGTCTGCCTGTCTACATACCAACCTACCTACCATCTTGCCTGTCTGCCTGTCTACATACCAACCTACCTACCATCTTGCCTGTCTGCCTGTCTACCTACCTACCATCTTGCCTGTCTGCATGTCTACATACCAACCTACCTACCATCTTGCCTGTCTGCCTGTCTACGTACCAACCTACCTACCATCTTGCCTGTCTGCCTGTCTACGTACCAACCTATCTACCATCTTGCCTGCCTGCCTGTCTACGTACCAACCTATCTACCATCTTGCCTGTCTGCCTGTCTACATACCAACCTACCTACCATCTTGCCTGTCTGCCTGTCTACGTACCAACCTACCTACCATCTTGCCTGTCTGCACAATCCAAAGATCGGGTCATAAACTCTTGGTCTATGTTGACCTCACCTACATGTGGCAGGTCGGTGTGTCTGAGAATACCCCAGACGGGGAAAGCGATAATTTAACCCCGTCTCGAACAGGCCAAGCGTGCCCCTTGTTGTAACGGTTAGGACGCTACACTGATAAAGGCATGAGCTCGGTCGGGGAGGGTTCCATGTCAGCTCTGGCCGTTCCCAACGCGAGAGAAGGACTGGCCATATACTTCTCCCTGCATTCACAACCTCAAAAACATGGTAGTTCTAACACTTCATATACTCAGATCTGGTTCCCGTTTAGGGAGTTCTTTTTATTTTATTTTATTTGATAATATTTTATTTTTATTTTATTTTGTTTTATTTTATTAAGACGTGAAATAATAGATGATTACATAAATAATAATGCATCAGGAGAATGACAACTGAGGACCAATTGGAGCTTGCCTGTGTGCACACAGCAGATTCATCCTAAGGGACTTGTTAATTTACTTGTATTTTATTTATTTATTTATTTATTTATTAAGACGCAAGAAAGCAGATGAATGCATAAATAATAACGCAACAGGAGAATGACAATCCGGGATCAATTGCAGCGTGTGTTTATGTTTAGTCTGTTACATGACACTTTGGGAGTTATGACTCAGGTGAGTCTGTCCTCTACAAAAAGAAGAAGGTAGAGATGTCAAACAATTCTTAAACAGGACAAAAGTGTGCGTCTTTTGTGTATATTTTGTCAGTTGAAATTACATTAACAGACAACTGCTCAATGGCGGATGGATGCATATAAATATGGGAATGATGGATGATCAGGCAGCATGTCTATAGATGTAAATGGTTATATTGTTAGTATGTCTTAGGTTGCATACATGTTGTCTATGTTTTGACAGACAGACATATGTCAATATAGCTGTGAAGGCATGTGACAGACAGATAGATGGAGAGTGGCAGACGGGTCGTTGTGCTGCTGAATACGTAGAGCAATACAAGAAACTATGTTTAAACAAATTGTATTAGTGAAGTGTCTACTGCTCTTCTTTTTCCCCCTTCTTCTTCTTCTTCTTCTTCTTCTTCTTCTTCTTCTTCTTCTTCTTCTTCTTCTTCTTATTATTATTATTATTATTATTATTATTATTATTATTATTATTATTATTTTTATTATTATTCTCGCCTTTCTCTTTATGTCCTCCTCCTCATCCCCATTCCTCGTTTCCTACTGCTGCTGCTGCTA
This sequence comes from Cepaea nemoralis, assembly GCA_014155875.1. Taxonomy (NCBI): domain Eukaryota; kingdom Metazoa; phylum Mollusca; class Gastropoda; order Stylommatophora; family Helicidae; genus Cepaea; species Cepaea nemoralis. Next base: position 524,248 of record JACEFZ010017451.1, on the reverse strand, counting down.
CTACTACTACTACTACTACTACTACTATTACTACTACTACTACTACTACTACTACTACTACTACTACTACTACTACTACTACTACTAATACCACCACCGCCACCATCACTACCACTACTACCACCAGTACTACCATCACCCCTACCACTACTACTACTACCACCACCACCACCACCACCACCACTACCACAACCACTGTCGCAGTCAACCACAAGGAATCCACAATGTTGTCGATAACAACTAAACCGTCTAGGAGAGTACCCATTTTCGTTGTTCTCTTCTATATTGTTAATTATATTGTTCTTGTTGTTCCGTTGATAAAGATTTCGAACGTAACGTTCGTAAATTGTTGTGTATTTTTGTTATATATACCTTGAGCTTCTTTTTCCCCCGCTCGCTTGCTCTGGACTCAAGCGTAGTCTATACGCTGTACTTCTAGTAACATTGGACTGGATTTTGCGTGTGGATTAGCTTTCCCTATTACCAGTGTTCCTCGCCTTCAGGCGAACTCACTCCGACTTCTGAGGTACTTATAATTTACGTCCCAAAGTCAAGGACGAGAAGTCAACATGTTAGTCCAAATGACCGCTGTAGGGTTTGAACCCGCTACCTCAGCCTCGAGCTTCATAGCCATAATTTGTGTGTTTTGTGCAATCTTTGTGTAACAACCTTTCACTTAAATAGCGTGACAAGCTGGAGTTCTGACTGAATGAGTGCGCCCGATGACTTGGGTTACCGTCCCAGATTAACAGGTGAGAGGGCAGGTTCTGCTTACAGTCACCTGCGATTTCGCTGTGTCACTGATGCGTGCAAATCTGATTTGGTTTCGTCATCCTTCTATTGAGATGGTATGTAATAGTTACAGTTTAAACAGTATTTGCAACTAACCTTCTCTTTCCCTCTCTCCCTCTCTCCACCTCTTTATAGAAGACGTAAATATCTCCCTATCCCACTCAATCATTCTCTCTCTCTCTCTCTCTCTCTCTCTCTCTCTCTCTCTCTCTCTCTCTCTCTCTCTCTCATCCTCTTTTTATCTGTCCATCTCTCTCACTCTATTCCCTCGCTCTCTCCATCTCTCTCACTCTATTATGTCTCTCTGACTCTCTCGCGTGCTCTCCACTTGTCACCACACCTGTTGCCCTCTTATCTTGCCTCTCTCTTTCTCTCACCTGCACTTGTTACCGTCTCACTCGGACATTGACTGAATACACTTCCGTTCCAACGTCTTTTACTTAACATTGTATGAACATGACAATAATTATGTCCCTTTAATAAATTGTATCCCTTGAATAGCAGACCAACATAGTGGAATAGACAGGTTTATTTCAATGACACAATTTCCCCGGAAACAATTTTTGCATAAATGCTTGTTGAGCGTGCCAATATGTTTGTGTGAGTCTATAAATGCATGTTGATTCTATCCTTCGTGAGGCCCGGTTGTTATTTCGTAGTTAACTCTTTACTTCTTTTAAGTCAGTTATGTTACCTTGTTTTTTACAACATAACTCAGTATTCGGCGTTCAGCTTCGCCTTTAACATCTTCCTCTACGACAACCACAGATATTACTACTATTATTATTACTATTACCACAACCACCACCACTATCACTACTACAAATAATAATAATTCTATTATTACAATTACCACCACTACCGCTGTCACCAATATCGCCGCCGCTACTACTACTACTACTACTACTACTACTACTACTACTACTACTACTACTACTACTACTACTACTACTACTACTACTACTACTACTACTACTACTTACTCTTATACGTCCTTTCTTCTTCTTCTTCTTCTTCTTCTTCTTCTTCTTCTTCTTCTTCTTCTTCTACTTCTTCTTCTTCTTCTTTTTCTTCTTCTGCCGATTCCTAGTCTTGAACAGACATCGACGATCGGGCTCCTCCAATGTTCTCTATTATCTAATATTGTAATGGCATGCATGTTTGTTGCTCAGCTGTTGTTGCCAGTAGCGAGTCCGTGTTTGCCCACTTCCAGTTCCGGTCTCGTTTTATCACCTCTTACTGAGGAGACTGCCATACATTTTAGCCCTTCTTTGTTTGCGCAAGCACGAACGAATGAATGTTTGTAGACCAATAGCCTTGTTGTCGTTGTTCTTCCTATTTCTGAGTTGCATGTCAATATAGGGTGTATTTTTAATAGCTGTTCAGTGTTTGATAATATTGCCTGTCCAAGTTTTGTGTTCACCCTGTTCATGCAACATAATAGGTAAATACAAAACTTGGACCGGCAATATTTTCAAACACTGCACAGTTATTAAAAATACACCCTGTATTCTAAATGGAAGTCAGGTCACCGAGTAGATAAGAGCGCTAAACCATATACTTTCGAGGCGCTGATGTCACGGAAGAGAGATCTCTCCCTACACCAGACAGTTGGGCATCAACGTTGACCTCTCGTCCCTTAATTAGTCAAGTGTGGGCTAAGATCGAGGTCAAAGCAAGCGAATGAAAAGAAACATTTCCTAAGTTTGGTGATAGTTGTAATTTTCTTTTTTACTTCCACGAATCAGTAACAGCGGCATTCCGTTGGTTAGAGGAAAGCATTGCAACACACACTGTCTTCTTCACGGACTCAAGAAGTATGCTTAGTAAGGTGTCGAAAGGAATGTTAAGCGTGGAATGGCTATCTTCTCTTCACAGGTGATGAAAGATTGTGAGAATTGTATGGATTCATTGCCCTAATCATGCGGGAGTGTGGGGGGAATGAACAGGCTGATAGGCTGGCAGGGAATACATCTCTTGGTGGTTGATTACCTATGGACAAAGGAGAGGTGGTTATACGCCTGTGGGACCAGGTGGAGAAAAGCGATGGATCAGCACTGAGAACCCGTATGTGGAGAAAATAATATGGCGGGGGATCGGCAGGGGTACTGGTTCAAACAGATAACAGTTGGAACGATTAGTAGTATGACTCTTCGCTGGCAGTTGAACGAGGGGACGGAGCGCGTATGGGAATAATCTGAGTGCACTGATGTCGGTTCTTATTTCAACTCATCTTAACTTGATTTCTACACATTTTCTATTGTTATTAAATCGCCTCTTACCTTTTGAGAAAGCACCTGGTTGACTGACAACAAGCTACAGTTATGTAATCAAATCTTCATCATCATTATCTTCCACTTTTGCCTCAAGTGTCATGGGAACGAATAATTGGCGTTCCAGCGCCGGATGGGTGGCGCTGGATAATAACGTCATTCCGTGTGATTGTACGATGTCTTTGATGTCGTCAATGCATTTTCTTCTCGAGCGTTCTCTTGCTCTCGTCGCAGATGATCTTTGATGTAGGGCCAGTGCTGGTAGCTGATGATGTTGCAATCAATTATGGAGGAAATCAAATCTTAACCCTTTGAAAACAAAGTTCAGTCGTTCGTTCGTTCGTTAGCACCAATGGTGATGTCTGCTGGGATCATGATCATGTGCTGAATCTATGGTTGTTTGTTTGTAAGGGATTATTTATATATCTTTAACAGGTCCCCGGTCTCCTCCACAGATCACACAAAGAGAATCTCAGCAAAGTGTATCAACAGCCAATAAATGATGGCGTTCATTGCACAAAACAATCCTGCAAAGGACACACAGCTATTATTTTTTAAAGCACAAGGCATTTGTTTGTTACGCAATTTACATCTCATTTACATTTATTCCTCTTCTACATTCACCCGGAATGTTGTTTTAGACGTAACTGCGTTTTGCCTGTTTACAGCAGAGCTGCGACATTTGAACCTTTTGGCTGAAACATCCGATTTCTTCATTCATTTGTTGATCGGTTTACCTTCGCGAAAACTAAGTCTTAATCAACATAACATTCTAAAACTAGACATAATGGAGATAACTGATAAAACGTATTCGCATTTTACAAATTCGAGTTGTCGCCCTTCAAACTGACGTTTGAAAATTGTTGCGGTTACTAAGGAGAGTTTCCGGACTCCCTGGTCGAGGTGTTAGCAGCTTTCCCCGTAACCCCGAATACTCTCTTGGTTGACCTGAGAGCACGAGAATTGGAAGCGGTTCGAGTCGCGCCAGTGACTTATGAGAGTATGGGGCCGGTCGCTCAGAAAGTCGTGGCGTGCTGATGAGCGTAATCTAGCCTAGGAATCAACATACAGCTGAAAGATGCTGGTGTTGACGGAAAACTGCGCTGATAATGTTGACGATACAATAGTCTTTGTAGATAACAGACACACGTCATGTTCTTGCTTAGTTAATTAGTTAGTTGCATATCCTTTACAGGACATCGCAGTCAACCCCAGCATTATTTGATTGTTTGTGATTTATTGGCAAATGTTACCTTCAGTATTTTGCCATTCAGGCTCCGTGGCGAAGTGGTCAAGCCGTCTGACTCGGGCTCTGAAGATTGTGGGTTCGAATCCGGGCCGCGTCCTTCGGTTCACGTTAGCATTTTTTCGGAGACTCTTGGGGTCATCGCTGGATGTACGGAGTTCGCGCTTTATGCGACGCTTTCCGCGCTGCGGAAAGAGACTGAGTAATATGGTATCAAACCTGTAGCAATGAAGTCGACCCTGTCTACTTTTAAGCAACTTATTTTAGTTTGCTATTGCTTTCCGAGCGAGCGGCTCTCATATCATTGTATAAAACAAAACGCATAGCGGTCCGCTGCCAGATCGCCCGCAGCTGTGTTTCGAACGCGAGATTATGAATTGCGTCCGTAACCCCTTCACCACCGAGCGGGATTGTTTTGTGGTATCTTTCGCAATTTACAATGTCCATTGAAGGGAACTTCACATTAAAATACTTGTTCATTTAATTGTGTACCGTGTTTGGTCCAGACCGACTTTTTGTTTAGCACTAAATGTCGTGAACCTCCGCTACGAAGATGTCCGGGTAAATGTCGTGAAAGTTCATGTTTTGTTGGATCAACCTTGAAGCTGTTTTGCCCTGCGGTATGAAAACATTGACTCTACGCACTCGATCATCTTACTGTACCGTACTTCCTCCCCTCAATGCTCTCTTTTAAAGGCTCTTTAAAACTCATAACTATGGTCACCATAAACGCACTCTTATTAATAGACGACCTTGAAGACTGCAGCTTCCTCTTGACGTCACTTCCTTTCGGTATATTACCGTTAGTGAACTGTTTCTTTTTCCTTTCACCCTTTATTCCCCCTTCCCGCTCCCCCACTGGGACAAATTCTCTCAACCAACTGACTCCAAGCTCCCTATCCTTAGATACCCCATGTATCTCTATCCTTGCTCTCCTCCCCATAGTATTCATTTATGTTTCTATGACTCTTCTCCGTGCGATTTAGATCTTCCTGTTTATTTTACCCTGTGGGTTTCAGAGTTCCAGACTAACGCTGTTCTAGTTATACTGTTCTCAGGTTGTCTCAATGTGTCTCCTATCTCAGGTTTTCTCAATGTGTCTCCTATCTCAGGTTTTCTCAATGTGCCTCCTATCTCAGGTTTTCTCAATGTGTCTCCTATCTCAGGTTTTCTCAATGTGTCTCCTATCTCAGGTTTTCTCAATGTGTCTCCTATCTCAGGTTGTCTCAATGTGTCTCCTATCTCAGGTTTTCTCAATGTGTCTCCTATCCAGGCGCTAGCATCTTGTCTTCACCTCTTGATTCACTGGTATCTGAATAAAGAAAACACAAACCATATAATGTACGATTTATTGCCTGGCATATTTCGCTGCATCTCGTCAGGTACACACTGCAGATGTCACACAACGTAGAGTGAAATAACTAGATACATCGTTCATTGTTATTAGCTATGATGAATATACTGGCCTACCAAAAGGGGACTGGCTGTTATACTAGGGTTTTATTATTATTAATATTTCTATTATTAAGGGGGAAGATAATCCGTACTGAGATAGTGTTCAAATAATTTGCGATTATATGTATACGGATTGGTGATGTCTTTTATTTCATGTGGAAGATTGTTCCACAGCTGAGCTGCAGAGTACGTTAAACTTGTTTTGTATAAGTCTATCCTAGGCTTTGGAATGTGTAATATATTTAATCGTTTACTGTGTCTAGCATTATATTCAAACAATGGCCAAAGGTAATATGGGGCATTCCAATGTAGGATTTTGTGAATTAGTTTGGCCTTATTGAAAAGCAGACGTTTGCTGAGTGGTAGTAACTGAAGGCGTTTATGCAGGCTAGGATTGCCAGTTGAATGTTTGCTATAAATTAAACTCATGGCCCGTTTCTGGAGCGAGTAAAGTCGCTTGGTGCTTGAATTGGAACAACAGTCCCAGATTGTAGAGTATTAGTCAAAATGTGTCTGTATGTGAGACGTATAGAATATTTTCCTTGTGTCCTCATCAAGGAAATTTTTAATTTTGGCGAGTTGGTAGACTTTTTTCGCTGTTTGTTGAGTGAGCGCTTGAACGTGAGGATTAAAGGTTAGGTTTCTATCAATGATGAGGCCTAATGTTTTGTGCTCAATTACACTTTCTACTGGCATGTTATCGATGTGAAGTTGAAATGATCTGTGTGAATTTAGAGTTTGAAGTCTTTGTCTGGTTGTTAATAACATAGATTTTGTTTTAGTGATGTTAATTTGCATACGGTTCGCATAGCTCCACCTAACTACATTATTTAATTCTTGTTGCAAAGACGACTCCAGCAAATTACTGCTTTCAGCGTTTGTATACACTGTACAGAAAGAGAGAGAGAGAGAGAGAGAGAGAGAGAGAGAGAGAGAGAGAGAGAGAGAGAGAGAGAGAGAGAGAGAGAGAGAGAGAGAGAGAGAAACAGACAGAGAAACAGACAGAGAAACATAGAGAGCTAGAAAAACACACAGATAAACACTGAAAGACTATAGAGATTGATAGAGACACAGAGACACACAGAGAGTGTGAGTGACAGAGAAGCACAGAGAGACACAGACAGACTGACAGCGAGAGAGACACAGAGAGACACGGTGAGACACAAAGAGAGAGACAGAGGTGCACAGAGGGCGACAGAGAGACATAGATACACATAGACAGGGAGAGACAGCGAGAGACATAGAGAGTGAAACAGAGAGCGACAGACAAAACAGAGAAAGAGACAGAGAGAGACACAGTGAGAGACACAGAGACAGGGAGAAACAGAGAGCGACGCAGACAGAGAGAGAGAGAGAGAGAGAGAGAGAGACAGACAGACAGACAGACAGAGACAGAGAGAGAGACAGCGAGAGACATTGAGAAACAGACACGCGCATACTGACAACTTCATTAACTCCGACCCCTGACGTAAGTGAAATAGGATCCGTCGTGCAGAGAATCAAGACCTGCCCTTGAGGTGAGAGCCGACAGAAGACAAAGTCAACAAAAGGCACCTTGTCCGTCACACCACCAGAAAGTCGTCACAGTGAAACTGTCACTACACGGCCGAACAGTAATTGCCACTATCAGTATCATTGCTCGATATCTCTCCCCTTCTACTGCAGACAGTTCATAAATTCACTGACATGTGTTGTTTGACATTTATAGAAGCAGACGAAAGAAGGAAAGATTGGAGGGCGTATCAGACAACACAAACATTGCAAGCCATAGTTATCACACAGGCTTTGAAATTCATACAAGTAGAAGAAAGATGGAGAGGGTAGAGGACGTATATATTAGTTGCATATCCTATGCTGGACGTAGCAGTCAACCCCGGCATATTTTGGCTGTTCGTGATTCCTGGGCAGGTTTACGTTCAGTAGTTTGCCCTTGCTTTCTGAACGACCGCACCCATATCATTTTATAACAACCCAACGTAAGGTGGGTCTGCTGCCACATCGCCCGCAGCTGTGTTTCGAACACGGGTATGTGGTATTACGAACTGCAGTCCGTAAACCCTTCCAGACGGAGCCATGGTAGGAATTATTACAATATAAAATTTGAAAGCTATAGTTTCTCAGTTTTGTAGTTTATTTCTCTTCATTTCGTGCCCCCCCCCCCCCCCCCCCCACCTATCCCCACCACACCCACACACAAAAACAATCCTGACTAAGTCCTAATTTCATTCATTCATTGATTCATTCATTCATTCATTCATTCATTCAGTGCATAGTCCTTTGCAGAACCTCGCTCCCATAACAACCTTCCGGAAAATTTATCGGTCATAAGCAAGATGTTCCGCGTCCGATACACCCATCTGGAGATCATCCGCCACATCCAGCATCCATCTTCTCTTTGGCCTTCTTCTTTTTCTCTTCCCGAGCATACACCCCTCCATTATTATTCTCTCCAAACTTTCATGACGTTTCAAGATACCAAACTATTTCAATTATCTTTGTTTTATCGTCTTTAGTAGCCAAACTGCCGGTCTCCATGGTCTAGAGGTTACACGACTTTCTCTGTAATCCCGTATACTCTCGTAAGTAACGTGACGTTGCGCGAGAATCGGTAGCTGTTCTCTCCGCGTCGGTAACTTACGGGGTATGTGAGCCGGTCGCTCAGAAAGCAATGGCAAACTACTGAGCGTAATCTTGCCAAGAAATCAACAATAAGCTGAAAGATGCTGCTGTTGACAGCGATGTCCTGTAAAGGATATGCGAAAAAAAGTAGCCAAACTTCATCAATATTCAGTTCTTGTCGTATGGATGTATTTGTTCTTTTCCCTATCCAAATTATTCTTAGAACCTGTCTATAACATTTATGTTCTAAGGCATTTATGCACTGTTCAGCTTTTTTAGTAAGTGTCCAGGTCTCACAGGCGTATGTTGCAATGGGAAAGATGCTTGCTCTTGAAAATCTAATTTTTGTAGTTCTATCTGCCCCCTAAACAATTTATTCAGTTGTGCTCGCTTCTGAAAAACAATAGATATTCGTCATTAATTTCCTTCATTGTTTCACCATTTGGTAATTAAGGGCCCAAGATATTCGAAATGTTCCACAACCTCCAATGTTTCCTCACAAACAAATATGTCTTTCTCCATATTACTTTTATCTGTATGCTTTATCTTTCTTTTTGCTATGTTAAGGTATAGGTTGTGATTTTCACTATTCTTTTGGATTGAGGTTAATGTCTAATTTATCCAGTCAATTTACAGAGTTTATTTGCCCCTTGTGTGTTTTTCTCTCCGTCCATGGTATTCTTCGCATTCTTTAAAAACAAATATTACTAGTCCACATGTCTCACAATGCCTGCTTATTGTCCACGCTTCACGAGCATACAAAAATAATATTTTATATATAGCACTCCAACGCTCATTTCTTTACTTCAGTTGATAGCTTTTATATGGTGACCTAATCTAGGACAAAAATAACAAAAATACGGCTACAGGCTTTCAGAGAATCGCCGTTCCAGAGGAAACACAATCAACCAACGGACCTTCACTGGGTATACTGAGTAATCGATAGTTACATGCTTTTAAACTGATTCATTGTCGAAGGAAAATATATGGCCACATGAGAGCTACCATTTAAAGAGAAGGACGATATATCGCGGTACTAGGGCCATCGTGTTAACTGTTTTGTTTCGTGGTATCTACCGCAATTTCAATGATCAGTGAAAGGATTTTACATTACAACAATACTTGTTCATGTGGTTGCGTACTATCTTTGGCCCAAACCATCTGTTGTGTTTGGCACTGAATCAGTGAACCTCGTTTATTTGAAGTCGGTTCATACCGTGTTCGAAGGGCAGCTGAGGGCGATTTCGATGTGGACCGCCTTACTTTGGATTCCATACAATGATATGAATGCCGGTTGTTCAGAAAGCAAAAGTAAACTCATCCTCCAGTGCCTTGCCGACTGGCGTGGGCAATCATGCCTCTCAACAAAATACAATCTCCGACGTCATGGATCAATTCGTCTGATGACTCTCTTCCGTGCCATGAAGCAAGACTGTCAAGAATCTTGTCACGCTGTCTTCCTCTATCTCTCTTTGAGTAAATCTTTCCGGATGTCACAATATGTTCCAGTTTTTTGTCTTCTCACAACGTTGCCAATGACTGCTTCTTTCTACTCTAACTACTGCACATAAATGTTGGAGTTGACTGCTACGTCCTATAAAGGATATGTAACTAACAAGCGTATTTGATATGATTTCGACATAGCAGTTAGGATTTGCCGGGCTCCCTGGCCTAGGCGTTAGCGATGTTCTCCGTAATCCCGTTTATCGACGTGAGCAAACGCAGCTGCGCGAGAATCGATAGCGGTTCTCGCCGCGCCCGTTACTTACGGGATATGTGAGCCGGCCGCTGAGAAAGCAATGGCAAACTACTGAAAGTAATCTTGCCAAGAAATTAACAACAGCGGTAATATGTTGGTGTTGACAGCGATGTCCTGTAATAGGATGTGCGAAAAAAGTAAGGATTTAAAAAAAGTTAATTGCGTATTATTTATAGGACGTGACAGTCAACCCCAACATTTCTTTGGCTGTTGGTGATTCCTGGGCACGTTCACGTTCAGTAGGTTGCCATTGCTTTCTAGCGACCGGAACCCGTACCATTTCATTAAAAAACAAACAACGTAAGGCGGTCTAGTAGGAATAAGAGCCCTCTACTCTGAAACATCAGGTACGCTGATGACGAGTTCGTTTACTACACACGTCAGTTTGGACTTCACCACTGACTTCTCGTTCGGAAAGCAATGGCAAGCTACTGACCATAAAATTGCCGAGAAAATCAACCTAAGATCGCGGTTGATTGCAACGTCCTGCAGAGGACATGCAAGTTTTCATAAAGAATAAGAGCGCTCGCTCTGAATCTTCTGTTGCTCTGATGTCGAGGTAGGCGGTTCTACACCAACACTGTTGAACGTAAACGTTGACTTCTCGTTCACAAGCAATGGCAAAGGACTGAAAGTACAATTATCAAGAAAATCCAGCTTGCTTGAAAGCAATGTCCAAGTTGATAACCCCCAGAGCTTCCCCGGCGTTCAGAGATTATGGAACTAACCAAGGTGACACCAGGAGAAGAATGACACCACCTACTGAAGTGTCAATTTCCCTTGGCGGAGACTGTAACCCGGAGAAAGTTACTGTCGAGTTCCTGTTGTGATGACAATGTTGCGAAAGTCAAAAGGTCAAAGGTTTTATGTGTAAACCTGGTTGTGCTATCAATATGGTAATGGCCCATAAAATATGCGGCCTCTTGTATGTTTATGGCGCTGTCACTGTGTAGGAATTCTTCATTCCGGACGATCTGCACATTGCCGAAGTGGCACACACATTGAGGCAAACACACCGGATATCAATTCAGGTGGCTCTAGACAGACAGACAGACAGACAGGCAGGCAGGCAGGCAGGTAGACAGGCAGGCAGGCAGACTGATAGATAGATAGATAGATAGATAGATAGATAGACAGACAGACAGACAGACAGACAGACAGACAGACAGACAGACAGACAGACAGACAGACAGACAGACAGACAGACAGACAGACAGACAGACAGACAGACAGACAGACAGACAGACAGACAGACAGACAGACAGACAGACAGGCAGGCAGGCAGGCAGGCAGGCAGGCAGGCAGGCAGGCAGGCAGGCAGGCAGGCAGATAGATAGATAGATAGATAGATAGATAGATAGATAGATAGATAGATAGATAGATAGATAGATAGATAGATAGATAGATAGATAGTATGAAAGGGACCGCACTGCACAATATGTTTGCAGTCAGGTACACGGCTAGGTTATGCTAATTACTGAATGGGGCGGGGCAGGCAGAGGGACATAATAATCACAGAAAAAAACATGTCTAATAGTCCTGGCGCCTAGACATCAAGCTTGCTTTATACTAATCTATGTGTGTCTGAATGTGTGTTTGTATGTGTGTTTGTATGTGTGTTTGTATATGTGTTTGTATGTGTGTTTGTATTTGTGATTTTATGTGTGTCTGTATGTGAGTTTCTATTTGTGTCTGTATGTGTGCCTGTATGTGTGTTTGTATTTGTGTCTGTATGTGTGTTTGTATGTGTGTCTGTATCTCTTGATGCAGTTAAAAGGCATGATGATCGGCTTCATTGCACCGAGTTTTATCTCACAAAATGTATGCTATTTCTAACCCCATTTCTCATGCTAGTTCCAATCTCATTTCTCATGCTATTTCCAATCTTATTTCTCATAATATTTCCAATATTATTTATCATACTATTTCCAAGTTAATTTTCCATACTATTTCCAATCTCATTTCTTATGCTATTTCCAATCTATTTTTCATACAATTTCCAGTCTAATTTCTCATGTTATTTCCAATCATATTCTCATACTATTTCCAGTCTCCGTTCAGATACTATTTACAATCGTATTTCTCATACTATTTCCAATATAATTTCTCACACTAATTCTAATCGTACTTATCATACTATTTCCAATCGTATTTCTCATCCTATTTCCAATATTATGTCTTATACTATTTCTAATCTTATTTCTCTTACTATTCCCAATCTCATTTCTCCTACTATTTCCAATCTCATTTCTTATACAAGGTACTATTTCCAGTCTTATGTCAAATACTATTTCCAATCTCATTTCTCATAAGCTATTTCCAATCTCATTTATCATACTATTTCCAATCCATTTCTCATACTATTTACAATCTCATTTCTCATACTATTTCCAATCTCATTTCTCATACTATTTCCAATCTCATTTCGCATACTATTTCCAATCTAATTTCTCATACAAGGTACTATTTCCAGTCTCATTTCTCATACTATTTCCAATCAGATTTCTCATACTATTTCCAATATCATTGTTCATACTATTTCCAATCTCATTTCTCATGCTTTTCCGTTCGCTCACACCAGCAACCTGCAGCAGACCACCCGGAGACCGTAGTTAGCACTATAACCTGCCGTAAAGACTCTAGATCCGTGGCTTGTTCCCTTACCTTATACATCTTCATGTCCACTGCGTCCTTATTATCCTGCGTCCACAGTTGTATGGGTCGAACTCTGCCTTTTTTCCGGAATGTATCATGCCTTTCATCATCATCATCATCATCATCATCATCATCATCATCATCATCATCATCATCATCATCAGCATCAAGTGCCATGCCAGCTGACGTAGGCGTTCATGTCTCTCCACAGATCTCTGTCTTTGGTAAACTGGATCAACTCTGCTGCTGATATTCCCCAATGCCACCGTCTCAATCCATCCAGCATATATTCTCTTGGTCTGCCTCTGCCTCTCTTCTCCTCGATCTTTCCAGTTGTCACGATGTTCTCCAATGCCTCTCTTCTCATGACATGACCAAAGAAAGATGTTTGTCTCTTTCTTATTATTACATGTATTTTTCTAATTTTATTAGCCTCTTTCAGGCAATCATTGTTAGTTACTCGGGTAGTCCAAGGAATTCGCAACGTTCGTCTCAGGAACCACATCTCTGTTGCTTCCAAGTTCTTCCTAATTTGTTTATTTACATTCCAAGATTAACTGCCATGCAGCAAAACAGGTTCTATATTTCTTATTTTCTACCACCCATATTTGTTTGCTCCAAATCTACTGTTTGTTTGGCACTGAATCTTTCAAGTAACAACTGAGTTGAACTCGGCCTTAACCTCGCGCGTTTGACATTATCACCTTTGACCTTGCGAATTCTTTTGGACCTGGGTTATCGACCCTTCGTTTATCATTTGTTTATTTACAGCCTTTTAAGACAGACACGGGCGAGCGGTAGCTTTCCTGGCGTGACAGTAGCATACGTCAGGACTGACACACCTGTCAGAGGTGCTGTGTGGCAGCCTGCTTGCTGTCATTGTACAGGCTTTAAATGATAGTCCCCAGATGACTTGAAGAAATGGCAGTTGAAATATCGTGGATCGGAAAAAGGAAAATATGTTCCAAAACAATATCATGTTACATAGAACCAGTGTTAACACACGGCTGCGAACCATTGACATGTTGTAAACGAGCGTAAAATTCCACAGAAACCTTATAGATGTGGTTTTATAGAAGAATGCTAAAAATTCATAGGATAGCCATAATGAGCAGTCTGGACAATTTAGGGTGGCTAAGTCGCAAAGACACACACATAAGAAAGAGGCAGTTTTTTTTTTTTTTTTTTTGGGGGGGGGGGGGGGGGGGGGCACATTATGACAACCGAAATGATTTGTGAAAAGAGAGACAGAAGAATTCAGCGTGAACAAATTCTTGACAGAATTGTGGAAGGGAGTCAACACACGAATTGATCCATGCCGTCGGTGATCGCAGTTTTTGGAGAAGCAAGGTACTTGATGATGATGATGGTGATGATGACAAGATCTGAACATTGAAGAAAACTGGACTCATAAACATCATGATGTCTCTGAAACTGGTATACGTTGATTGCATTCAATATCGCAGTTATTTGGAAAATTAAACATTACTGAAAGGCATTTCACCCAGAAATCACCTTTGCGCTGAAGGCTGAATAACAGCTAATGGCTGTGGAAATGTGGTTTCTGAGTGGAATACAAAGATACCATGTACAAGCAGACAAACTAATGAGCATGACATACAACAAGCAGTCGTAAACCGTAAACTAATTACAGAAATTAGACGTAGACGGTCACAATTTTATTGGACACGTTATGAGAAGAAATAACTAGAGAACTTTGTGGCAACCGGCAAGATTGAAGGGAGAAGGACAATGTGAAGGAATTTTACTGCTCTTGTTGATGTTTTGCCATTGCGTTCTGAACGACCGGCTCCCATACTAACAAGTTAACCCAGCGCAACGCGGTCTGCAGCCAAATCGGTCGCAACTGTGTTTCGAAAGCCGGTAAGCGGGCTTACGAATCGCGTCCTTAAGACCTTAGCCATTACCTCTCTGAAAAATCACTTTCTGCACTATGCCTGTTTACTTGTTCCACTAGGTTTTGTAACTCTTGCTCTGTTTCTGCTAGTAACACTATATCTTCAGCATATCTAAGATTGTTTATGATTCTTCCATCCAGGCAGGTCGACTTCTGTAATAATTTCTTCTGTGTGTATGTTGTAAACGGGCTTTCGAAAAAAAAAAAAATTTATAACAGGAATGCCTCTATCCCAGCGCGCACCTCGCAGTCTATATACAGCTATAAAGGAATATTTAAAAGGTACGCCTAGAGAGAAAACGGAACAAAGCGTTTCTGAAAATTAATAGCCGCGATTACTGGCGTGCCATTTCTGGGCCAAAACACTGGCTCTCGGGGATGTAGGAGTTAGGCCGTTAATGGACACCGGACAGGATGAGGTACTGCTACGTACTGATACAGACCTCTATTGATGTCCCCGTGTGGCAGGCATACTGTAGGTACAGGACAGGATGAGATACTGCTACAGTGTTTCTCCGAAAATAAGCTTGGGTCTTATAATAATTTTAGTTTTAAAAAAATGCACTAGGGCTTATTTTCGGGGGATGTCTTATAATTTTTTTTTCTGACACAAAAATCTACATTTATTCATATACAAAATTCTACATTTATTCAAATACAGTCATGTCATCTTCTTCTGGAACATCGTCATAACTCTCTAAACCCAGAATTCCGGCCTGAATTTCTTCTGACTCCATTTCCTGTAGAACCATTGGTCCTAGTCTCTCATCGTCCAGAATCAAAGCTTTCATTATATGAGCATTTCTTGTCTATGTAGCCTGCTCGTAGTGCATTGGTAACTTTATTCCACATGAGTGACGAGTGGGAGTTATGAACAACATCCGTTCATTATCAAGTGCGCACCGGTGATGTCTGTACTCCGACTGGTCATTCTCTCACTCTAGCTGACGATCTTAACTAGGGCTTATTTTAGGGGTAGGTCTTATATTAAAAGCATCCTGAAATATCGTGCTAGGGCTTATTATAGGAGTAGGTAATATTTTCGGGGAAACACGGTATGTACTGACACCGATCTCTGTTCACACCCCCGTGTGGCATGCTGCAGGGACACCCAAAATGGTATCTATTTAAAAAAGATTTAAAAGGCAAGAGAGTCGACTTCATTCCACGGGTTTTATCTCATATGGTTCGGTCTCTTTCTGTAGGGCGAGCTGTCGAAAGTGTCCCGTAAAACACGACTTCCGTAGCTCCAGCGAACAACCCCGCACTTGTGAACTCAACGACGTAGGCCGTAGTCGAACCAACAACTTTGGAATGGCAATGCTGGTGGCGTAACCGCTACGCCACAATGGTCCCCATGATATGGATAAAAGGGAATCAGATGCTGCTGAGCATTCGACGCAGGGAGAAATAAACACAACATAGGAAGCTCGACGGATGACACAAAAACACATTGATACAGGACAACGTTCCAAATGGATATTTCAAATTGCGATATGCTGTGTTTAAACCTAATACCAACTGAAACTGGAAAGTCGGTTCCCTGGAGCTCACGGAACAACACGATGTAGATGTAGCTCTGACCGGAAATTAGCACTAAAAGGCGAGAGAATCGACTCCATTGCACCGAGTTTTACCCCAGATGGCTAGGTCTCTTTCCGTACAGCGACCTTCCGAAAGCGTTAATATAGGGCTTCGACCGTGTGGCAGGATCACCGATGAGGGGTTAGGGGGAGAACTCAACAGATTGCGGCGAATCAAGAGAAAAGGGAGAGAATCAAGTCGTGAGGAAAAGACTCTGGCTCTGTTTAGGTCATACACCGAGAGAACCAGAAAAATAGTAATTCTAGAAAATCTGTTCTCTGGAACCCACTAAACAAAACCATACAGAGGTTCTCAACCTTTTTTCGCCCGTGCCCCCCTTCACCATATTTTCAGAACGTCATACCCCCCCCCCCCTTTTTCGTATTTCCTACCTAAAAATTTTGCCCGTGCCCCCCTTTACCATATTTTCAGAACGTCATTCCCCCCTTTCGTATTTCCTACCTAAAAATCCCGCCCCCGCCCTTACACAGTATACGTAATAATGGAAGATAAATTTAATAGCACATACTAAAACAAGTCAAGACGTCCATATAAAAAGTGATTTGTGGATCTACTTACTTTATACAATGAATTTTAGAAGTAATCGGTTCTTGTATTAACACGATCTTGAAATAATCTTAATTTCCCCCCCCCCTCGGAAACAAAAAAATTCCCCCCTAGGGGGGGGGGGGGAAATTCCCCACCGGGTGAGAACCACTGCTCTAGACTCATAGTGCCGGAGATTAATAATTTTGAACGCACACGCTGCGGGAGATAGCAAAAGATACGATGGCTTGAGGTGAGTTTGTTGAGGGGTTGTCTTCCAAAGGGGAATATAAAGGGCAGGAGAACAAGAAGAAAATGTAGTCTGTCGAGGACCACAAACGCTGCAAAATGTAGTCTGTCCAGGACCACAAACGCTGCAAAATGGTCCTAGCGCCTTTCATGTACAGAGCAATCGGCAACGAACTGGTGACGTGGTGAATATAACGTCATTGCTTAGGAGGCGCGGCTGGCCGAGTGGCTACATTGCCGGATTCTCCTTTCGGAGACCCCGGTTCCAATCCTGGATAAGGTGTGGAGGTTTTTTTTTATATTTTCTGTCGGGGGCAAAAAGAAAATCCTAACCTGCACAGTTGGCGGCGACTGCACTAGCCAGGCCAACGGGCCGGCAAGAAGAACGCCAGCCACTGGACCACAACGTGTCCCTTAAAGTGCACTAGCTATAGTTTATGACACTACTCTTATCTATCCGTGCCCAGCCAGCATTTTTGGGTAACTACTGTTTTTTTTTTTTTTGGGTCCGGTGTGTTATCATTCCACTTTATCTGTCGGTTGTTGCACACACTAGGTATACTAACGGTGGAGAGATTTATACTCGAATGAGTATATATCTCAATGTTGACAGTCCCGTAACTGTCTGTCTGTCTGTCTGTCTGTCTGTCTGTCTGTCTGTCTGTCTGTCTAGATAGCTACATGGTTGCTGATTTATTTATCACCATAATCATCATGTGCAACGCCGATAAGCGTTGGCGGACATGTTTCGCCACTTCACTCGATCACCAGAGTCGTGGATCAGCTCAGTGTTCTCGTCTCACCATGCCACGTGGCCAAGCCATCCAGGTATTAACTTCTCTGCCTTCCCCTTGTTCTCTGCCTTCCCCTTGTTCTCTTCCCTTCGATCTTGCCAGTTGTTATCAAGTTCTCCTGTTTATTTCTTCTGTAAAGTTTGACGTTTAATTATCACCATCATTACATCAGATTTACCAAACATGAAACATTTTTAATCTTAAACTAGGGTTTGCTGATGGCGTGTAGGAGATTTAACCCCTAAATTTGCATTAAGTTGGACTTACACGTTGACTTCTCGTTCAGAAAGCATTGGCAACTACTGAGCTTAAAATTGCCTAGAATATCAAGCCGGGGTTGGGCGCAACATCCTGTAAATGGTATGCAACATTTAAAAACGATGTAGTATAGCCTGGTTTTGCCACCTCACTTACCAGTAAATCGCCACCTCACTCACCAGTAAATCGCCACCTCACTGACCAGTAATCGCCACCTCACTGACCAGTAAATCGCCACCTCACTTACCAGTAAATCGCCACCTCACTTATCTGTAAATCGCTACCTCACTGACCAGTAATTGCCACCTCACTCACCAGTAAATCGCCACCTCACTGACCAGTAATTGCCACCTCACTCACCAGTAAATCGCTACCTCACTCACCAGTAATCGCCACCTCACTGACCAGTAATCGCCACCTCACTGACCAGTAAATCGCCACCTCACTGACAAATAAATCGCCTCATCACTGACCAGTAAATCGCCACCTCACTGACAAATAAATCGCCACCTCTCTGACCAGTGAATCGCCACCAGCGGTCTCACCTATCCAAATCAACGCCTGTAAGATGAGATGCTTGAGGAGAGCTGCCAACTTAACTATGCGAGACGGAATAAGAGATGATGTTATCAGACAGACAGTGGGATCAACACCTTGTGCCTCGTACATTGAAAGACCGAAGATCACATGGTTTGGCCATCTAGTTAGAATGCATAACCACCAACTACGGGTCTCACATTAAAGAAGATCTGCTACGAGAGTAAGAGGACGCTCGAGAAGAAGATGGACTGACAGCATGAAAGACATTGTACAATCACACGGAATGACACTATACAACGCCAGTCATCGGGCAATGGAGCGCCAGCTATTCCTCCCCTCGACGCTTGACAGCAAAAGTGGAAGATGAAGTTGATGATGATGATGATGATGATGATGATGATGATGATGATGATGATGATGATGATGATGATGATGATGATGATGATGATGATGATGATGATGATGATGATGGTGATGATGATGATGATGAACCTGCTGCGACATGTTTTATTGGTGTGACAGAGAAAAAAAAATCGGTGCCGTGCACTGAAATAGGGCCCTTGTCTTCAGTGACTTTGTCAACACTCGAGTATATAGGGTTGTATATCAGAGGTACCCAGCCAATGTTGCGCAAATTATAGCTTATTTCGGCACCTTATGTTAGTTTGTAATAGTAATGAGAAGCAGAAGAAGCGGAAACAGAAGAAGAAGAAGAAGAGGAGGAGGAGGAGGAGGAGAAGGAGGAGGAGGAGGAGAGGAATGAAGCGGTGGATAGGATGAAGGAGAGGAAAGGGACAGGAGAAGAAGTTTTGTTTTGTGTCTGTTTTATATAATGTCTGTTTTATCTTATGTATTTTTTGTGTTATGCCTGTTTCGTGTCATGTCTATTTTGTGTTATATCTGTTTTGTGTTATGTCTGTTTTGTGTTATGTCTATTTCGTGTTATTTGTTTTGTGTAATATCAGTTTTGTGTTATGTCTGTGTTGTTGTATGTCTGTTGTATGTTTTCCTGTTGTGTGTTATGTCTATTTTACGTTCCTTGTTCTGTATTGCTAATAATACTGTATCTGAACTTCTGTATAGTGAGCATTCCATCTTTCTCTAATTGTTTGATAAACAGGTAGATGCGATAATATACAAGGTGGAAAACATAACAGACCCGTAATGCAAACTAAAGAATAAATGGCATGGCAGAGAAGATCGGGTTCTAAGCCTTGGTTGGCAACTGGTCTAGGATCGAAGCTCCAACAGGCGGACAATAAGAGCTTTGTTTTATTGATTCGGCAGTTTCTTCAGGTTGTCTTGTTCCAGATGTATTGATGTTACCTTTCCTCTTGAGTAAACTAGGCAAACTGAGATATGGATCATGCTGCATGGGCAACACATTGTCTCTCCAATTCAGCCCAGGATTTATGCTATTACGAGGTATAACTCAATCCCTGGTCTCCGCCATGAGTTGTAGTTATTATGACTTTTTAAAATACAAGGTAACACACTATCGCCTGTCAGTTGTTAGTAACACCGCCCCGTTACATCACAAGACACGTCGTTGTAATCATTTAAGGCTTTGTCGACCTGGAAACTTATATATATTTTTAAAATCCACCTCGATGAGAATTGGAACACCCAACCCACGGAACTCCAGGCAAGCGTGCTATCTACTGCACTAAGGCAGCCACTGGACTTTTAAATGTTACGTGTCCTTTGCTGCGGCGTGTGATCAACCCATTGTATAGCCAAGTTTACTTTCAGTAATAAACTAGACAGGTCGAGGGAGGGATCAAGCTGCATGGGCAACACATGGTCTCTTTATTCAGCCCATGTTTTGTGTTATGGAAAGGTATAACTAAATTTTACAAACTATCGTCTGTCAAGACGGCACATGCCAGTCAGTCAGTCAGTTAATTTGATAATGAACAGTCATAACCTCTGATGGGAGATGCCTTGAAGATATTAGAACAGGAATCGCCATGGCGAAGGTAGCCTTTTGCATGATGAAAAACAAACTGACCAATAAAAAGGTGTCATTTGCAGCGAGGAAAAGAGTGATAAATTGCTACATACAACCTGTGCTTTTGTATGGATGTGAACCGTGGGCAATGAGCAGACAGTGTAAAAAATATCTGATGGCTGTTGCAATGTGGTTTCTGATCAAAATGGAAAAAAAAATATCATAGACAGACAGAAAAACCAATGACCAAGTCCTACAAGAAACACATTAACATCGTAAACCGATTAGAGAAACTAGACGTAGACAGTCCCAATTGTTTGATCACGTTATGAGAAGAAATAAATTCGTGAACTTGGTGTCAACTGGCAAGATCGTGGGGAAGAGTAAATACCTGGATGGCTTGGCCACGTGGTATAGTCGAGACAAGAACATCCAGCTGATCCACGACTCTGGTGATCGAGTGAGATGGCGAAACATGACTGCCCACGCTTATCGGCATGCCACGAGATGAATGAATAAATTTGCTAATGCTTTCTGAATGAAACGTCAAAGTATTTTTTTTGTTGTTGCGTATCCCTTACGGGACGTTGCAGTCAACACCAGCATTTTCAGCTGCTGTTGATGTACTAGGCAAGTGTTACGTTCAGTAGTTTGCCATTGCTTTCTGAACGACCGGCCCCTATACCTTTTTCGAAAAAACCAGCACCACCGTATTTCGAACCCGGGTATACGGGCTTACAAACCGCGTTCGCAAGCCCTTTAGCCACAGATTAAGTCTAAATTAATGCCAGTGTAGGAGTAAAACCACCTCCCCTGCTATATCGAATGGGAAGTTTAAGATCGAGCGCTCTGATCTGTTCGACTACTGTCGACGTCTACCTCTGTACCTAAGTGAAATCATGTTTTTTAAATACGTGTAGTTTGTTTAGGGCTCAGGGTTCCCCAGGGGCAACAGCCGCGCCATGAAGTTCCAAGTTCCTGTGTGTTATTCGGATGACCGCCTCTGCTGGTGACCAAGGTTAGACCATAGTACATGGTGTTTGTAGTCTCACTACACTTTGTATGCAGAACAAGTGTGAAAAATGAAGTACATGACGCCATCAAAAAAATGTGCTCCACAGTCCAACATGAAGCCATATGCAGCGAATAGCTGTCGTCTGCAGGAGTAATTCTATGAGGTTTCTTGAAAGGAAATGTTTACAAAAATAATGTACAAACAATTGAGGACCTGAAAAAAGCAATCCGAATTACAATTCAAGAAATAACAACAGACACGTTGCAGAAGATATTTGACAATATGTAGAGACGTGTACAGCCATGTCTTGAAGCCCGTAGTGGACATTTCCAAAACCTGTTATAAAGAATACTTCTTTTGTATTTTCCAGCTTTCCCAAAACAGTGCTAGACCATAGCAGTGAGTATTGTAACTAATTTAATGAATGTATTAGCACAGTTTGATGACCTCATGTACTTAATTTTTCAAACTTGTTCTACATACAAATTATAGTGAGACTTTACAACACCCTGTACAGATGACTACACTTTGATCGTAGCCAAAAGGTCGAGAAGGGAAAACAACGGATGCACTCAGTGGCAACATCTTTGAAGGATGAGCCAAGTGTCATGTAATTGTCCCGGTTGTTTCCTGATCGTTATATTGGGACATTCAGGATTTTCCTGCTCGGACCTCAGACATGTTGTCATCAGGTGATACCTTTTCCTCACAGCTCACGTGACTCGGGGGCTGTAGTACGGCGATAGCATAAGAAATGTTAGAACGAGTAAGAAGGCTAGATGATCCATTTATTCCATAAAGTTTTATCCCATATGTCAATTAAGTGCCGTCTCCACAATGAAGGTTGGCCTCATAGAAATTACAATAATCATGCTATTGTCTGTAACCTGTCAATATTGTTGTTAAGGATGTCAAGAATCTTAAGCACGTGACATAACGGTGCAGACGAATATGGTGACGTCATAATGACAGTGTAAAGATGACCACCCCACCTTTGACATTGACCAAAGGATGTTCTAATATCCGGTTTTTTTCGGTTATCAGTGAAGTGGTGAAACCTATAGAAATTCATCGGTGAATGGAGGATTAATATGGTGGTACATTCCTGTCAGTCCAGCAAGTCTATATGTGAAGAAGGAGATTTCAAAACGGCGTGACTTCTGTGACAGACTGTTGACGACCGGGCCAGGCACACCGAGTAGTGACCCCCAGAGAATGTTTTCTACAGGAATCCAAGCACTGTGTCGGCGCTGGAGGACTTGCATTGAACGCAGTGGTGACTACATCGAAAATGATTAGTTCTTTACTTTTTTCCCCAGAATATATATTCTCTCTCTCTCTCTCTCTCTCTCTCTCTCTCTCTCTCTCTCTCTCTCTCTCTCTCTCTCTCTCTCTCTCTCTCTCTCTCTCTCTCTCTCTCTCTCTCACACACACACACACACAACACATACACAAACACACACACACACACACACACACAAATGTAAGGTTTTAATTTGACGACTCCTGGAACATTCTATCAGATTGCTGTTCGTCCATATGTTGATGTTATCTTCCCACCTGTATTCCGTCTTTTCACACAGAGCCTGTCTGACGAAAGCGTCACACATAGCACAAATTCTTTAACTCCAGCGACGACCCCCAGGGGTCTCCGCAAACAAGTACACGCGAGAACCGAATAACGGAGTCCTAAAATTACACCCACAACCTTCTAAGCACAAGGCAGAAGGTTTAAACAGTTTGGAGAACCCCCAATCATAACTGCATTAATTGGTATCGATATGCACTCTTAGAAGGAAATGAATGATAAAGACATTAAAGGACGCACAAGACAATATAACAATTGCCGTCATAGGCATGCTGGGATACAGCTGACGTCAGCGCCTGCTAAAGGAATAAGTATACTACGTTAATTAAATATCCTTTACAGGACGTAAGAAAGTCAGCTGCCAAATCGCATGCAGCTGTGTTTCGAACGTGGTAAGTGGAATTACTGAACTGCTTCCGTAAATCCTTGGCCATGGAGCTGGCGTACTGTGACGCTGGAAGAAATGTATCATCATCATGCAGCAGGTGGTGTGTAGAAGGTCACCCTCAACACGGCCCTCAGACACGGCCCTCAGACACGGCCCTCAGACACGGCCCTCAGACACGACCCTCAGACACGGCCCTCAGACACGACCCTCAGACACGACCCTCGTTCCTCTGCCAGCTCCTCTGTATCCAGCAGTGTCATGCCCAGGGGTGTCTTCAATGGCTTGTGTCCCTCTTCATGCTGGTCCATCTCTGGCTTATCGTTCAGCAGTCACGCCTCCCATCTCATTCCGTCCCTCCTAGAGTTAATTTTTTAATGCATTGATGACAACTGTAATATTATGCATGGGATGTGTGTTTACAAGGAACAGACAGACAGACAGACAGACAGACAGACAGACAGACAGACAGACAGACAGACAGACAGACAGACAGACAGACAGACAGATAAGGGGACAGGTAGACAGATAAGGAGACAGATAGACATGCAGACAGATAAGGAGACAAACAGACAGGCAGGTAGATAGACAGAATGACAATGAGAAAGACGCAGATAAGAACACAGACAGACAGACAGACAAGGAGACAGACAAACAAAGACAGAAAGACATGCAGATAAGGAGATAGACAGATAAATAAGGAGGCATAGAAACATGAAGAAAGACAGACAGACAGACAGACAGACAGACAGACAGACAGACAGACAGGACTCCGAAAGAGCAATAGAACAAAGACACAGACAAACACACAGTTAACCCAACACCACAACGCCTCCAGGCTGATCTAACCCAACAACACAAACACAAAACAGACATCAAACATGTACTCACGTCTGGGAAGGCGACACCTGTGTGGGAGTGAGCGGCACCCCATAAGGCAGCAGCGGCACCAGCTCGTTGAGAATCGTCACGCTGGTCAGTGTGGACGGAGCTGCAATATTACTCAGGTTGGTCAGCGTCGAAGGCACCCCCACATTACTCAGGTTGGTCAGTGTCGTCGGAACTCCCATATTACTTAAGTTAGTCAACGTGGTCGGAACTCCCATATTGCTGAGACTGGTCAGTGTTGTCATTGGAGCTGTGTTCATCTTGCCCAAGATGAGATCTTCAGTTGCTAGTAACATTCTTGCGTAACTTCCACCAAGGTTTTGGGGTCACGGGGTAAAGTGCAAAGTTCAAATATCCTTGATATTAATCCTTGCGGTTTATGTAGTTTTAGTGTAACCGTTTATATTGGTTCTCTTAAACAACTATCACTCAAAAAGTCCTTAAAACCAAATCACACAGTTTCACAGTTTAAAGTTAAAATTAGGAGCTAACGCGGAATCTCGTGCTAATAAATATATGCTAATTTGAGTATTTTTGGCACAAAATCAACATCCTACGCGACAGAAAAGAGTGGATGCATTTGTAAATAATCTTGGAGGGACTCATTCATTATTTCCAGTTGAAAGCTACACAGGTGGCACCTTTGTAAACCAAAACATATGTGTCAACGGTAATCCGGGTTGTCTTTGTTGGCGTTGTGAAGATGTGTGTGCTAGCAGAGAGACAGAAGTGTGGTTGGATATACAGACTTAGTCAAGGCTTAGACAGACAGACAGACAGACAGACAGACAGACAGACAGACAGACAGACAGACAGACAGACAGACAGACAGACAGACAGACAGACAGACAGACAGACAGACAGCAGGGCAATCAGGTAGGTAGGCACTCAGACAGACTGTCAGACAGACTGTCAAACAGACTGTCAAACAGACAGTCAGACATATGGGCGGCTGGATATACAGATTTAGTCATGGCTTAGTCAAACAGATAGACAGACAGACCGGACAGACAGGAGGGCAGTCACTCAGACATACAGAAATACTGACTGATGGTCAGAGAGATAGACAGACAGACACACATATAGACACGAGACAGACCGACAAGTAGGCAGAGAGACAGGCAGGCAGACAGGAAGACAGAAAGACAGACAGGAGACGTTTGGCACTGGGCCCATTCGGGCAAGCAATGTCCCAAGACAAATAGATCTTCAAAACAATGTTTTCCCGTGATGAATTTGAATAACGAAGACACAAACAATAGATTGCACGATTTATTGCCTGGCATATTTCGCTGCATCTCGTCAGGTACATACTGCAGAAATCACACAACTTACGTGAATTAATTAGATAAATCCTTCAGACTGAAATATACACATGTTCGCACAGTAATGTCGATTGTCTACCACGGTAATTTTAAACTGACTAACATGTCTTTCTGCTTGCACAAGGACGGCTTACGAAGGTTGATTATTATGGCTTCAGCAAACTTTAACAATCGACTACTTTGTGTGTTGAACAACACATGGAAGGCACTGTCTCTTTCACCACGTGACCGCTCTCGAGCACATGTCTCCCGACCTATACCACCGGAACAGTTCCGGTGTGTCGGCCTGCCTAGGCTACCATCGTCTGTGTGTAGTATCTTGTCCACCCGATCTACCGGTGTTGCTAGGCAGACATTGGGGGGGGGGTGTAGAAAGAGGGGAGGTAAATCTGTGGTGACACTAGAATGCACACTAGACTAAGGGATACTCTGAACGAGGCATTGACGATGCTCTCTACTGTTTCAGCAACATCCCCACTTCTCGTTCATTACGTTTCATAATGGAATGTTACCACCGATGTGAACTTTTAGTGAGATTAAACATGTTATCTTCTCGTCCATGGAGTGGCCTCTCTCTCTCTCTCTCTCTCTCTCTCTCTCCTCTCTCTCTCTCTCTCTCTCTCTCTCTCTCTCTCTCTCTCTCTCTCTCACTCACTCTGTCTGTCTATGTCTCTTTCTGTTACCCTCTCACAGACTCTCTCAACCTGTGTCTGTCTCTGTCTCTGTCTGTCTGTCTCTCTCTCTCTCTCTCTCTCTCTCTCTCTCTCTCTCTCTCTCTCTCTCTCTCTCTCTCTCGTCCTTTTAAACTCTCTATATAGCCATCTCTCCACGCTAAATCGGAAAGAAAAGGTTACTGTTTAAGAGATGTCCACCATTGTTTTTTGGTTTGTTGGGTGGGTGGATGGTTATTTGGTTGGGTTGTTGGTTGATTGGCTAGTCGGTTAATTGATTGGTTGGTTCTTGTTGTTGTTGTTGTTTTTTGTTTTTTTAATATTTTATTTTGGCTGGTTGGTTTGTTAGTTGGTTGGTTGGTTTATTAGTGGATTTGTTGGTTGGTTGGTTGGTTGATTAGTTAGCTGTTTGGCTGGTTGGTTCATTAGTTAGCTGGTTGGTTGGATGATTGATTTGTTGGTTAGTTGGGTGGGTGGGCGCTTGAGGAGCATCTGGCCGAGTGGCTAGAATGTGGAGTTTTTATTAGGGAGACCCGGATTTGCATCCTCGGTGTAACGTGCGTGTTTTTACGCCAAGGTGGGACGAATGCATGAGTTAAGAATCTAATAGAACAATCGAGGTTACAGGGGTCAGAGAAGATGTATGCGGATGTTTGGTCAGAGAGGTGGAGTCAGGAATTCCAAGACAATGGTTGAGCTCCAAACACAATGGACTGTTATATCACGGAGATATCAGTCTGAGTCACCAGGGGGCAGAGAGGAACGTGCTGGAGAGAGAATAGGCAAAGGAATACCACAGAAATGTAATGTAGGGGGACGTTTTAATTGGGTTCAAGGGTGAAATAGTTGTTTATGGGGGGGGGGGGTTCCTAAAAGACTGAATATAGAGTGAAGGCAAAGATAGGTCGAGGCATTGAGTCTGGGGCTAAGTGAGGGAGACTTAGCCAGGCAGTTGAGTTCTGGGGCTAAGTTAGGAAAACTTGGCTAGGAGAGTTGAGTTTGTTTGCTACATTAAGGAAACTAGTCAGTTACCCGGTGTTTGGCCTAAGGAAACTTAGCCAGGCATTCAGTTGAGTTCGGACACGGGAAAGAGTCCGGTGCAACTAGGTATGTCACAAGGCCGATCGAAGGCAGTATTGTGTATTGACATTTTCTAATGGGATTTCTGGGAATAGTGTATGTTTTCATCATGTCTCTTCATAAGCATTAAAGTTGTGTGCGCGAAAAACAGTGTAATCCAGTGCCTACCAGCTGTTCTTAAGTATACCTGTAGAGTACGCATACAGACAAACCTCTGGACAAAACCATAGCCAATTATATCTGTCAATAACCTTGTGACAGTAAGAAGAATATCTGGGAGCTCGTCCGGGATGGTTGAGCCCCAAACACAACGGACTGTTATATTACGGAGATGTCAGTCTGAGTCACCAGAGGACAGAGAGGAACGTGTTGGAGAGAGAATAGGCAAAAGGATACCCCAGAAATGTAATGTTGGAGAACGTTGTAATTGAATTCAAGGGTGAAATAGATTTTCACGTGTTGTCCCGGGGAGAGTCAATAAGGACTTTAAGTTATACAGTGTTGGTTGTCAAATGTGACACTGCTTATTATTCAAGCTTTACAACCATACAAGAATACAGAGGCTGTGTAGCACCTCAACAGTATTCATTTGTGTTTATATTAACATCTTGTTAGCTTTCAAAAGGTGCTAGTGTATGTATTGTATATTACTTGTAGGGGCACAAGTGGGACGTTTTTTTTCTTTTCTTTTATGGACGAGGAATGTGTTAGACTACTTGCGCTTACCTGCTCTATTATGTAGTGTAAGAATCGACAGGTACAAAAGGGGTAGAGTATAGAGTATGAGGGATGTATACTTACTGCATCGTTACTGTACTCATTCACAAATTTAAAGAATCATTACTCTCCCATCATTTGAAAAGTATGTTTTATTTTGAGGAGGGGGTTATGTAACGTGGGTGTTTATGCCAAGGTGGGACGGATGCACGAGTTAAGAATCTAATAGAACAATCGAGATAACAGGGGTCAGAGAAGAGGTATGCGAATGTATGGTCAGAGAGGTGGCGTAAGGAATCCCAAGATAATGGTTGAGACCCAAACACAATGGACTGTTATATCGCGGAGATGTCAGTCTGAGTCACCAGGGGCAGAGAGGAACGTGCTGAAGAGAGAATAGACAAAGGAATACCCCAGAAATGTAATGTTGGGGGAAGTTTTAATAGGTTCAAGGGTGAAATAGTTGTTCATGGGAGGTCCCTAAGAGAGTGAATATAACGTGAAGTAAACGATGGGTCGAAGCATTGAGTCTGGGGCTAAGTGATGGAGACTTAGCAGGCAGTTGAGTTCTGGGGCTAAGTTAGGAAAACTTAGCCAGGGGAGTTGAGTTTGTGGACTACCTTAAGGAATCTAGCCAGTTACTCGGTGTTTGGGGTAAGGAGGGAAACATAGCCAGGAATTCAGTTGAGTTCGGACACGGGAAAGAGTCCAGTGCGACTAGTTGTGTCACAAGGCCGATCGAATGCAATATTGTGTATTTACCTGTTCTAATGTGGTTTCTGTTAATAGTGTATGTTATCATCATGTCTCCTAATAAGCAATAAAGTTGTGTGCGCGAAAACCAGTGTTTTCCCCTGCCTGCTAGCTGTTCCTAAGTATACCCACAGAGTACGCATACAAACATACTTATGGACATAACCATAGCCAATTCTATCTGTCAATAGCCCTGTGACACTAGGTAAGGTGTGAATATATTTTTTCGGTCGGGAATAAAACAACCCTAACCTGCACAGTTCGTAGCGACAGCACTAGCCAGGCGCCCTTAAAATCTTCAGGTTCAGGTTTGGTCCTACATGTCCTACACCACAAGGCACTATAGACAGTAGATTACAGTTAGTCGAGATGTCTATGGTTTGTTATTCTAGTAATGGGATTCGTGGTAGCGTAATGGATAGATGCTCGTCTGCCGAACAGTTAGTCTTGGTCTTGAATCCGCATGGAATCGGATTTTCACAATTGACCTGGGGCGGTTCCCAGGTCGACCCAGCCTCAAATAGGAACCAGGAACTGTCAGGGGGAGTAAACTCGATCGACATGATGCTGGCCACATTACACACGAGTCAAAATTAATCTATATAAATACAGTCCTAGCACCATATGCCCAGGTGCTTTAAGGCATGTAAAAGAGTCCTTTATATTTCTCTTTATTCAAATTATTGAACAATATTCCTTCAGTCAGTAGGCCTAACGTTTTCTGGAATTCCGTCCCGCAACTTCAAACAACATTATGCAGCAACCGCCGAATGACACCCTTATATACACCAATTTTCAGCTATACCATATCAAGTTTACTTATTAACTTTCCCATTCCCATGTAAAATTATCCATAAGCAGTGTGTACGGAACACCATTTTGCCACGGTTGACATAAATGTCTAACACGCAAGAAGGATTTATGCAACTTGCCATAGTGTCTCCGCGGAAGTACGCGGATGAGAATACAGCAGACAGGATGTGATGTTTAAAAGCCAGGCAGAGTTTTGATTGATGCCTGGCGCAAGCCGTCTTGAAGGACAACAGGATAAGCTTACCCAGGCTACGGTGGACTTTTAACCTGAGGTCAGTGAAGGTCATGGATTTTACTGCATGAGGGAGGTGGAAGAGGGTGCGAGGAAATGACGAGATTTGGAACGGGCTGCTTGGTGGGTTGGTTGGTTGGTTGGTTGGCTGATTGGTTGGATGGTTGGTTGATTCATTCGTTCATTTGTTGGTTAGTTAGTTAGTTGTTGTTTTTATTTTTTGGACGGTTGGTTGGTTAGTTGGTTGTTTGGATTTATGGATGGATGGATGATTGGTTGGTTGAAGGGTTGGTTGGTTGGTTGGTTTGATGGATGGTTAGTTGATTTATTCGTTCGTTTGTTTGTTAGTTTGTTGGGTGGTTGGTTGTTTGGTTTGATATATGGATGGATGGATGGTTGATTGGAGGGTTGGTTGGTTGGTTTGATGGGTGGTTAGTTGATTTGTTCGTTTGTTGGTTAGTTTGTTGGTTGTTGTTGGTTGCTTAGTTGGTTGGTTGGTTGCTTGCTTGCTTGGTTGGTGGGTTGATTGGTTGGATGGATGGATGGCGGTTGGAGGGTTGGTTGGTTGGGTAGGTGGGTTGGTGATTGGTTGGTTGGTTGATTGGTTGGTTGGTTTGATGGATGGTTGGTTGATTTATTCTTTCGTTTGTTGGTATGTTTGTTGGGCGGTTGGTTGGGTGGATGGATGGATGGATGGATGGATGGATGGATGGATGATCTGTTGGTTGAATGGTTGAGTAGGTTGGTTGATGGGTGGCTGGCTGGTTGGATAGTTGGTTGGATGGATGGTTGGTTGGTTGGTTGGTTTATTCGTTCGTTTGTTGGTTACTTGGTTGGATGGATGGATGGATGGATGGATGGGTTATTGGATGGATGGATGGTTGGTTGGTTGATTGGTTGGTTTCTTGGTTTCTTGGTTCATTACCTCGTTCGTTCGTTCGTTCGTTGGTGTGAATCTTCTGGAAGACTAAGTTTAAACTCTTAAATATGATGTACTGGTGACTGGGCCGTCTAGACTATGTATGTCAAACATAGGGTCCGCCGGCCACATGAGGCCCTTTATGAACTCTAGTGCGGTCAGCGACAAGTCACATTTCAGATACTTCGATATTCGTTTTTAAACCTTATGATCACAATAAACAATACTGCGCCATATTACAAAACATTGTAAATTGCTTCACATGCGTAATCGATTGTTGTTGTTGTTGTTTTGTTTTGTTGTGTTTTTTTCTTTTTTTTTAAATAACAGTTTTTAATTGCCCTTAACGAAGCACTGCAGAAACGGCGAGTTGGAAACAATAAATTTATTCCTTTTATTTATCCAGATATTTGCTTCCATGTATTGGCGTGTCCCCCCCCCCCCCCCCCCCCCCCCCCCGCGCGTTTCCATCCTGTTTCAGGATATTGCGGTCAACACCAGCATCTTTCAGCTGTATGTTGATTCCTAGGCTAGATTACGCTCATCAACACGCCACGACTTTCTGAGCGGCCGGCTCTATACTCTCATAAGTCACTGGCGCGACTCGAACCACTTCTAATTCTCGTGCGCTCACGTCGACCACGAGAGTATTCGGAGTTAACTGAGAAAGCTACTAACTCCTCGGCCAGGCAGCCGGCATATATTGGCGTTGGTTAAATTTAT